>DF240370.1:2305-122995 GCA_000507305.1 Breviolum minutum Mf 1.05b.01 | reverse complement strand
CTGTTGCAGGCAATATTGTTTGTATTTGTTTGTTATGAGCAACCCACAGGCCTGCCTGGTTCACTTTCCACCGCCAAGGTTTTGGCGGTTCCGTCCTCGACACTTTCCCCATCCTACAGTCCCATACAGTATCGGCTACTCCCTGGCAATGCAAGTGCAATCATGGGTTTGCAATTCACCAAGGACGTGCTTTTTGAATTTTTTCGGACTGCTTACTTGCTGTGATCAACCTGTAGTCCCTTCGATGGTCCAATGATTGACGAAAGCTGGAAGGTTGTGAAAATTCAAAGGGATTTCTTGGGTTCTCCTCCTCCTCCTCCTCGGTAGGCAGTGTAGTTATGTATATAGTTTCTTTCTTTGGCAGTCCTGGGTAGGACGGAACAGCCGTTGGAAGCAATGCGCGTGCCTTGTCAAATAGTATCAACCAAATCCAACAAGGGATGCAGAGATGCAACAAAATGACTCACTCAGATATTTCAGCCGATTGGTAAAGCTTGATGAAAATCTCATTGCATTCAACGGTTACATTATGCGGACTTAATACATGATGTTATTTTCTGTACATGCACCGCACCCACGAAAGGTATCCTGGGCAATGTGTGTTAAGCTTTCTTCATCACAGCGTGCAATGTGTTTAAGGGCATGCTTGTTTGATGCTGTCATGACATCGAATCATACTTGAATCTGTCCCATTTCGATCCTATAGATGGAATCCCTCTGTTGTCTCAGGAGATGGAGCTGTTTTGTGCTGGGAGGTCGAAACGGGTAAAGTATTGCCGTCCAACTTCCCTGCAGAGATGTGGTTTGGAGATGGGCTTAGCTTCAGGCTCGGTGGCTCGGGGGAAGCTGTTGCATTATGCCCTTGTTTGAAGTTTGAATAGTGACGAGAAAGCTCAGAAAGCTAAAAGCACCACATTGATTGACCACTGGCGAATTGGCGATGCCATTCCATGAAATGTAAACAGCAAGCAGTCACATGTATCATCACGTCGGGGCCAGACTCACAATCTCCTGGGCAATGTGGGGAGCGTGGAGCAAAGAAAGCTCCTTGGATGAACGAATGTTTTTAAGGCACTACGGCCATCCTCAAAGCCTAGACCTCTCAGGTGCATGTCACAGTCGAATGGGGATTCCCCAGCCGAGGAGATGAACCTCTGCTCACAGGTCAGGAAACAGTCATGCAGGGAGAATCAAAAAGGCTGACCACTGGCGACTGAGTACTACAAATCAGTCAATCCTGATTAAATGTTCTTGATTGCTACATCCTAGTGCATGAAATTGCATCCATTCACTTTGAAGATGCATGCAGTATGCTATAAAAGCGAGGTTATCGCTCCAGTGCAGCCATACACGCGGAATCTCATGGTACACTGCGGCTTTTGGCCATCGGTGATGAGGATGGCTTGGTGAGGCTACAGAGGTGAGATTGGGCGGGAGCACCTGAGTGGCTCGTGGATTTTGGGTGGTGGATTCAATGTTGGTTGCGAAACGCTTAATTAATAATTGAATGTATCCTTTGTAGTATCATGTAGTATCCTTATGTCAGGGAGCCGGCTAGCTTAGCATGATCTTTCATGTTGTAAGATTATTTCTGCGAACAGCTCCGATCACAAGCAGGTAAAATCCAAACTCCATGTGCAGGTTTCCGGTGCCTTTGCCAGATGCGCTGTCCAAGGAGCTTCCAAAATATATTGAAGCAGTTCTGCAAACTCAGGGACTGGGTGCCTTGTTGGATAACCATGGATAGCTTGGATAACTTGGATAGCCTATAGATTTGAAACGGAAGGTTTCTGGCCAGGCAGAACTCTGATGCTTCCAGGACTACCATGGACATACATCTCGCGTAGCAGACCTCGCATGGGCTGGACCTGATCGTTTAGTGACAGCAGGAATGGGTTCGTGCCACTCTTAGTTACAGATGGATGCGACACTGCTACACCATAATACTATTTACCATATAACCGTAATACACGATACAACCTACACTTTCAAATGCTTTTCAACGTGTTCAATGCACGCCTCTGTGCTCCGATGAAGACTTGATGTGTTGAATGCAATTCTGGGGCTAATCAAATCATTTGGGTGGCTGTTGATCCCAAATCACCTTGGCTCAATGGCACAGGTGCGCCTTGATACAGTGGCGGCTTGTGAATCACCGCAAGAGCGACGGAGAGCCTTGGATGATGATAGAGCATAGTACTACGGAGCAGTTGTTGCGGTGAGCTTTGATTTGTGGATGTGCCAAATAATGGAAAGTATACTGCCAACATGTGCTTCGAATCAGCTTGCTTTGCCCCAAGGCCCAGCCGAAGTCCTCGCGGGAGGAGTGACCACCGGATAGGGTGAAGCATGGAAGAATGGGCAGGGCCACAAAAATGATGTGACCATTCAAGCTTCTTTCACGTCGTGATGTTAAAGCCTGAGCAAGCCTGGGCCTATATGATGGCACGATCATGATCTGAAATCAATGCTAGTCCTTTGAAATCCTTCAAGGCGTCAACTGCAGCCATCCCAGGAGCCCGGCCCTGCCAGCAAAAGCTCAAGGCCGCAAAGTCCTCGGCCTGTGAATGGGCCTCAAAGCCCTAAGCCCATGTCAGCATCTATGAGATCCACCAACAGCACTGATGCCGGGCCATCTCGAGAGCCTTTGCCGCAACATCAATGAACTGATGGCTATGACGTGCTATGACCTGGCAAAGCATGGTATAGCGTCGGTGGTTTTGTGATCTTTCAAAATCAGTTTTAAGTTTTGAGTATGCTTTCCAGCAAGGGGCCTAGAGCAGTCCACTGGCTCTTCAGGTGTCAAACACCAGCACTGCAACTGCCAGAAGCAAGTCTCCAGCAAAGCCTGCAGGTCTGCTTCTTCGAAATTGTTTTTGCAGATTTTTGAAGTGAAGCAATTCGATTACATGAGGCGAACTCTAGGAGTAACAGAGGACTGGCACATCCAGAGTTGAATTTCTTCAGTTTCAGCCATCTTGAGCTTAAAGTTGTGCTTCAGTTGGGCCAGAATTTCACTTCCTTGGAAAGGCCGTGCAAAGGCCAGAGTCTCATCACCTCAAAGAAGCGAGAGCCTGAGATACACGGAGATACCAATACCATATCACCTAATATCCGACATTTTTGCATCAAAACCCCGCAGTAGATGGTTCTAAGCACTTGTGATACGGCCTGAGCTCATGGTTTTGAAGGCCCCAGTCCTCGCGGTCGCACCCCAGCACGGAGCAGTCGCACATCTCAAGGCCTGGCTGCACAAAAATCAGACATCGTGCCTATCGGCAACCCGGTGAATATGCCTTCCAGTAGTTTGATTCAATTTATATTTCTTTGTGATGACTGACCACTTGAGGGTTTCGATTTCCTCAAGTGATGCAGTGATCCAGACTCACTCACATTAGCTCGTTTTGCTTGCGGCAGTGGTGCCAAGCAATTCCGATAGTCAAGGAAAGCTTCGGGCAGATGTACGCACCAGACGCAATAGAAAGTATAAAGAACAGTTCCAAGATTAATCGGCACCCAGCCTTGACAGTCTGTTTACCCCCTGAGCCCAAAGAGAGCAGAAGCACCCCAGACCCAACGGAATCATTTCATACAAATTAACACGAATCACACAGAAACACCCGTCAGAGGTAGTGCTTCTGCATCAATGGATCCAGCCAAGGTGGGGGCCAAATACGGGGCATTGGGGATTCGATTAAGGATTGAAATTGGATGAAATTAAAGCATTGAAACAGATTGAAGCTACAAATTTCATCCAAGTGGTGCTGCAGTTGAGTGTCGTACCAATGGGGAGTGATTCCTCCAAAGTTGTTGTACTTGCTAAAGTCCGGACTGGCCTAGTTTCTATCTCATCCTGTTTCGTCACCCTTGGGCATCAGATCGCAGTCACCCATTCGCCAGGTACGCATTGCAGCCACACTGGCACGCCCAACAAGCCGTGGTGGGAGTCGCTTCAAAGAGGTCTCAGTACAGACTGACAACCTTGCAGCACCGGGTGTAGCATGGCATAGAGTGGCATAGAGGGTATGGCGGAGACTCTCAAGATGGTTGCAAGGTTGACGAGTTGACGAGCATTTTTGGAACACCAGAGCTAGAACTACTCAGGTATTTGTATCTGCCACTCCTGGGTATGCAGGGCGTTTTATTGCTGTGGACCGTAGCTGGACGGCAAGAGGAAAGCGGGGCAAGTCTTGCCTTTGTCCAAACACATGCACTCCTTTGACGGGTGGTGGGCGGATGAATTCCTTGGTTTTTCATCTCCAAATTGCTACAAACTTGTTGGAGGCCTTGATGCACTCAACATGAGAGAGTGGCGAGTGAATCGCAGGCAATCAAATTGTAGGTAGTTTCATTGCAGAATAAGAAACTCTGGCTTGTCATATTGTGTAGTTGGAAGTGATCAAAGGTTGCTACTAGCTACTATTCGAAATGGGACCCCCCCAAATTCATCCAAATTAAGCAGCAAGGTTCGAGTTGTTTTAATCCAGGGATATAACATTGAATAGGTATGAATAGGTGCACGTTTCATGAACAATTCCTAGACCCGGAACTTGATCATCTGTTTTTGCTTGGATGTCACCAAGAATGACCTGTGTCCTAAGGAAACTTGCAATGGCAAGTGCGGAGCTGAGACATGCAGAAAGGTTTCTAAGACCAGAGTCACTGCAGGCCCTGATCACAGGTTATACAGATAATATCAGATAATAGTCTATGCATTTGGAAGTTGGTGCTATCACACCTGTTGGTGGATGAGATGAGATGATAGAAGTATAGCAGATAAATTTGCCGCACACTATCCGCCCATTGTTCTGTTCTGTTTGGTTTCTTTTAGCAATGGTCTTTTGGAACAGAGCGGACAGATGTTCATCTTTAGATTTTCTGTGCTTCACTAACATGGATGTGGTGCAGAGAGCAACTCCTGAACCTTTGGCTCAGGTGCCTCGTCATGCTTCTCCCCTGCGTGTCATCTCACCCCCAAGGCTCTGCAGTTTTGGTTTCTGCTGAAGCTGTCAAAATTTTCAATTTCATCCAGATGGCACTTTGGAGTCCGCAAGGTTAGTTTCTGCACCTGCACCAGTGCTGCGTCACTCTGATCCTGGAGCTAGGCTTGCTTTTCCACGTCATGTCCAGATGTCCAGATTTATTGATGTTTGGTGCTTTGGTGAGACTTACGAGACTTACCACATTGTACTTGAGATAGCTGGATATAGGACATATATGGACATATACTTATAAGTTATAAGGAGTTTTGTGATTTTTGTGCCTGTTAGTTGAACGTTGGTCCAACTAGCCGAAGCTTCTAAGTTTGACTAAAGCATGTTGCCAGAAAGAAGTGGGTTTCCAGTGTAGAACTTTCTGCGTGCAGGCCCACGGATGCGGGACGGACTGCTTCGCCTCCTGCTTTGCTCTCACCACCCTTGAGCATCCTGGCTGGAATTGGTGCTAATGGGGCGCAGAAATGTGCCGAAGACTTGCTCTGTTGTTCCATGTCGGGCTGGACATACAGAACATGACAGAACCACAAGCGTAAGCTGACTATAAGCTCCCATAGCCTATGGCTTGCGTTCTGGGCATGCCTGGGCATTGTAAGGGCTGACGCCAAACCTCGATTCTTGAGGCATCTTGAGGCTCTACCGTATCTGTAAATAATCATACTTGCGAGGAATCACAACCCTGTCACAGCTCTGTTTGGGATCACTGCCACAAGGTCATCGTTTCCCTACTCCAGGGCCACTTTCAGGCCAGGTTCTCCGATCTCCGAAACTTGGTGATGACTCTCCTCCATGTCCCATTTCCCTTTGCTTAGCCTCAGTTCAGTTATGTTCAGTATTGCATCGAGTGAATGAAAGTCACATTATGCAAACTTTACTAGCCGTATTACTTGTCGTTTGCTCAGCAGCACTGAGGAGTCCAACATTTACGCCTCCAGTGCTACGCTTTCGCACAGAACCCGTTTCCCAGACTTCTTCACCTGTGCCGGATAGAAGGCAGCCTGCCCTGCAAAGAGTTTCCTCCATGTTGAGCGCACCATACCAACAGCTGGCAATGGCAAAGATTGAAGATGCACATTCCTGGGAGCAATGGGTTTGCCTTAGGATGAGTGAAAGCAAGGGAACGACATTGGATTCACATGGATTCATTGAACCTGCGATATCGTGAGAACATCTCCTCATCCCGTTTCCAACTCTTCCACTTTTAGGATCATCTCCATACCGAGCACTCCACGCGGAGCGGTTCCAAACAGGGCTGTCGCGGGACACACTGCCCCAAAAGCAGACCCTTGGCCAAGGAAACAAAACAAACAGAGACAGATACTGTGCTGTTTGTATTTGGCGCATCGACTTCACCATATCATACCATCATGCTTGAAAAGCACCCTGTTAAGGCAGAGCGCCAGGCCGATTTCAGCATACGACTTCTGGGTGAAGGTCGGCTCCTGGCTTTGGCAGACGACGCTTGGAGCAGAAGTCGAAAACCCTGCAATGGATCTCGGATCCATGATTGCTTCAAAGGGAGAGGTTCTAAGATACTGCCAAATGTCTTTCATATCCTTTCGTAGGGCGATTTGTTAGGTTGCAGGATTGTGCACCCTGGGGTCTAAGTCTCTATTGAATATGAAACCGTTGGCCTGATGCTGCTCATGGGCGTTTTTATGGATTGTAGAGTCATTTGATGTCATTTCGGGATACCATAATAGTGGTACGTGCAGAAAAGCAAAGGAGGATTTCTTTCGCGGATTCTTTTCCACTTCCATGGTTCGAGAAGCTCAATGCATCTCAATGCCCAGGTCTACCTCTACCGCCCTCCCTTTTTACTGGATCGCGCCCTTACATACGGCTCTTCTGAAGGGAAGATGCAGGACCAGTGTATATTTCGGGAACGATGGGGCAGAGTGTGACGCGCCATATCTGCCAAGCTTCAGAGAATCCGTAGGCAAGAAGCTTGCCTTTTCATTCTAGTTTCAGCTTCGTTTCTAGTATGGCGTACTATGGCAGGTGTAGGTACTGCAGCATTTATAAGGCACAATCGTTTTCAGTGGTGTGCATGTTTCATTATCGTTGATATTATATATCAGTTTGTCCATGGTGCCAGGAGCTGTTTACAATGCCTGGACCGGGCTGGGGCGTCCTGAGATCAAGCGCTGGTGTCCTTCTGTGGCTAGCAGTCAAGCAGGCGAGCACCCTTGCCCCTTGTGTTTGCCAGCACGTCTTCCCACAAACGTCTTTGGCTGTTTGCAATGTCTCCAGTCGTTGATTTTGGATTAATTTCGGGTGAGTATGTAAAGCCGTAGGAGTTAGGAATTGAGATGCTTTGCTTGAGGGTGTTGAAGCTCATTTTAATGCTGATAAACAACAATAAACATTAAATGGACCAACCACTTCATACTTCATCCAAACTCTTTCCTTTTGCCTTTGGCACAGGAGTTAGGTCAGCCATCCAACCAGCGCTTCTTGGTTGCCATATGTTGCCATATGGCACAGGGACGCCGGGCCTGGGACCACGTTTTTTCTTTAAATTCTTGGGACACGTGAGGACTGGAACTGCAGCTGATGACTTCGTCTTCTTCTGGCGAGGTTGAAGGCACCAATCTTAGCATCCCATTTGAATCCATTTGATCCGATTTTGGGATGAACATCACGGCTTTGTCGAGGTAAAGCACCTGTGGTTAGTGGCACTGGAAGATGGAGCACTTCATTCTCAACGGCGAGACCACTGGCAGCTGATGAGGTGCATTCTTTTCAGACTGTGGTTATGGGATTAGGTTGAGCACAAAATGTGAGTAACGTGATGTATTCCTGCACTTGTGGATATCTATTTTAAGATTATTTCATGTGCAATATTTGTTGACTATGAGTTATGAGTTATGACAATATTGATCACATGATAATATGATATACTCATGATAATGATAACATGATGCTATTGGCACAAACCCTTTGGATGCCCTGGCTGAGAAATATGATCTTTAAGTTTCAGTTCACTGTCGGTACTGTAGATCTTTGGGATTTTTTGGGAGCGTTTTCAGGAGTTGTCTTGCTGCTTATGTGCGGCAAGCTGCCGGATTAGTGGATCATAAAACCGGCTTCAACTCTCTATGTAGGCCTAGGTTTCATCAATTCTCTTTGCAACAGAAGTTGGCCATGCATGAAATCTGCAATGCACGAACGGTTTGGAGCAGACATGAGAGGAATATGATATGATAGATTATTCAAATTATTGATTGTCCCTACTACATATTTAGTGCCAATGTGATGCCTCATTCACTCGTGTTTTATTTCAGTCAACCTCATTCAACTCAGGTCTAAATTCCATAAGCCAATCAGCCTATCAGTGCCTATCAGCTAGTTTGATGTAGCACCAAAACTGAAAGATGCAACGACTGAGAGACTGTCAGGGGATTCTTCGAATGGTTGCTGGCGAACTGTACCTGTCCTTGGAGTCGATGGATGACGTCCTAAAGACTTGGCTTAGTGCCAACCCCAGGGGTTTGATGTTGGACATGTTGGATGTTGAAAGCTGGGCGAAATGCCCTGCCTAAACAAGGAGCTGCAAGGTGATGTGTGTGTGTGTGTAGACATGCTGATGTATCAATGAAGCACACACACACACACACAAGGAAGGTATTTCTATGATTCTTGAAGGTCCTTACAAGTTATAAACACATGGAATTCTGTGAGTCCTGTCTTTTTCTGGTTGCCAATGTTGCCATGGCCTCACAGACCAGGCTTTGTCCAGACTGGAACCTCCACTTCTGTGTCATTGTGAACGTCTTGAGGCCCAAGGCTCCATGCCCAGTATGCTGCTCCAAAACATACACAGACGACAGGCTCTGGGGCAAAAGTGGATGAATGCCATTTGAATGTCGAATCCTCCACTGGCAATATTTGCTCCACTGGCAATCTTTGTTAGGATCAATGTGCTTGTTTGCCAAAAGCGATCAATTCGCTGCACAGTCTGCTCGCCCCAGAATGCTTGCGGCTGCAAGGACATGTATATATATGTTTATTTGATTGAATTGCTAATGCCTGAGCGAAATGCCTGAGCTGACAATGGCAGAAGAAAAGGGCAGCCTGCAAATGCCTGCTGATGCCTATAATTGGACACTGTAATTTTGCTGAACTCAGCAACAATCCATTTCTATCCATTTCTATCTATCTCTTAGTTCAAGCATGCGTTAATGAAAGCGGCAAGCCGTAGAAGCTTGGTGCTTCGTCCACCTGGGTTCATCCGCAGCGTATACTATACTTTGGAACATCAAAATCATCAAACCTTTCAGGTTGGGCTCACGCAGTAGATAGAACAAAAAGATTGCATTTGTATGTTAATTTACTGTATATATGGGATCGACCATGTCTATACAGGTACTATGTGTTGAAACTCAATAATTTTGTCAGTTGTACAGATTTTGCCCTCAATTTCAAAGACTTCGACAGAGTGGCGATCGTCAGCCACAGCAATGGGCATGCCATGCGAGGGCAGACAGAGGATGAGGGTGGACGCTGCCCGTTCCTGCTGGAGCATGATGACAGTAAGATTGTCATTTGCATGTGCAACTATTACTCCCTGGGCCAGGTGGGCGGTGCAATGGTAGCGATGTTGGTGATGTTGTTGATGATTTGTCTACTCATGTCATCTTATGAGTATGTCTGAATTCTGTTGCCTGCTTTCAAGAGGGGTATAGAGGATGCGTAGGGAACGGTAGGGTTCATCATGACTCAATTGTCTAATCAACAACATGTACGGCAGTCACTGCCAATTGAGTCAATTCGGATGTTAGTTTGCTTAGAAATTGGCTCAGGCTGAGTTAGCCCGTGCCTTGCTGCAGATTATTGCAAGTAAAAACTTGGCCAAAGCGCTACGAGTGTTGAGAAAGATCATTTGGTATGGTCCACCAAAGCACTGGCTTTGTTGCTTGGCAGACCATCCTTTTTGCACCCTTTCACCATGGAATTTCATGAAGCACTGGTAACACAGTAGTTCATTTTTGGACAACAGATGAGGGGGAATTTTTTGAGAACACCTTTAAGATCAAAATGTTCGAAAGCTATGAGCGTTTCGGGCCAGCGACTCTGCGAACCGGGCCGGCAACTCGCCGGCCTTTTTTTCAGGTTCCGTCCTTGTTCCATCATCGGCCCATTTGGCGTGGTTGTGCTTGATCGACTTTCAGGATTTGGTGAAAGTTCACCTTGGCAAGGCTGCTGAACTACCTCCATGGTTATTGAAACATCTGGAGTTTCTTAGTGAAATACCTTTATTTGTGACAAAGAGGAACAGGTCCATTTGATGTCCTTTGAGCATATGTTTTGAACTTGTTTTGAACGTGAATTACAATATGAATCAATATGAACGATATTCTGTTTGGATGGTGCTGAGGTTTGATGTGCTTGTGGCACAGGCACTGCTGGATGGAGCTGCTATTTACTCTCAGGTTTTGACTGCAGAGGTTGCCAGTGAACTTCGTGAGTACCATGCTGGATTGCTGTGTGCAACGAGTCTTGATGAAGATCTTCCAGCAGACTTACAAGTGCCACCATCTTTCAAGCTTCCGGCCTTGTCCCTGCTTCAAGTGACAAACCAGGTCTCTCCCTTTGTGAATTTTCTGCCAGGGCTTTCGATCCAACGCCAGGAGCAGATTGATCAATTCAGCTCTAGAAGCTTAACAAAGGCGGCAGTCCAACAGCTTTATGACCTTTGCAGAAGTCAGCCTTTACTTGGTCGTTGTATTTGTCTTTCGTTGGCACCACCCAAATGTGCTGCAGCAATACCGACTGCCCGTAGAATACAGCAAATGTATTTGGGATTGACTGCAGATGCACTCTTACAGTCCTTGAAATCTGATGCTTGGCGATATTTGAAATTCCTGGAGGTCAATGACTCAGTTGGATGCCCACAATCCTTGCTTGAACTCTTGAGTGTACTCTTAGTGGTGGTTGTTTCTGATGTCCGGCCAACACCTGCATTGCATGGGCGTTTACAAGCCCTGGTCTCAATGGCAACATCTACAGCTACCTTGTCGCCATTGCCTGGTGATGTGGACGTCTCTGAAACCGAAGGGGATGAGGTGGCTGACGCGGCATCACGGATTTTAGCATCCAACTTTGCACAGGCCATGCTGCCAGAAGCCAGTGCAACCTTGAAACCTTGGGATCATTTAAGGCGATTGGTGGAAGCCAGGCGTCATAACAGTGGAAACTTTGCCTCAACAAACGCAGGTAGTGGAAACTTTGGGTCATCAGCTTTGAGGTATTCATCTCTTCTAAAGAGAATTCGTGGTGATGCAGGTGGAGATGGAATTGAAGGAAAAGTGGACGATGTTGACGCTGAAGCAGTGGAAGCACAAACTCATTTAGATAGGAGCTTGGCAGAAGCCTGGGAGGAACATGGAAAGGTTCCGTTGGAGTATGCTCGGAATGCCTTCCTGCACCGTGCAAAAATCTATGAGGCCTTTTTGACACATGCTTCAGGGAACTCACACTCTGCCCTACGACTGTTCAGCACCTTGGAGGACAAATTGCTTCGATTGAAATCCTCGCAGTCATCACTACCACCAGCCTTTGAAGTCTTGCAGCTACTCGAACCAGCAACTTATAGGTTCCAGGAGCCTCCTATTACATTCTGGGATGCGTATTTTGAATTTACTCGCGTGGCGGGAGCTCACTGTCTAGAATACGTCATGGAGACCTCCTCAGGTTTTATTCGAAAACGTGACTTTTGCACAGCTGCTTGGTTGCTGGCACCATTTCCACAGCTGAAGCCTTTGGTGGTGCTGCTATGCTGGGAGGAATTCCGTCAAGATGTGGAGAGTCTTCAAAACCTGCTGGATACCTTGTGGAAATCCTATGCCGAAGAGACCTTTCGAGATAGTAGCAAAGTGGGTGACTTGTTGGTAGACCATTGGGTGGAGGTGCTGAATTATAGACTTTTCGCTGCAGGGTGGATTTCCAAGGTGGTAGTGGAACAGGCCCAGCAGCCCCGCAAAATGGTGACAGCTCCTTCACGTTTGAAACGAAAAGAGCGGACGGATGGTCCTGAAGATTCGCCAAGTCGAGATGTGGAGTCAGGAGAAGCAACCTTAGAAGAGATGGGAAGTGTACAGGAAGTTGCTGCAGATGTTCTAGACCAAATCACTTCTCACAGCATTCTCTATGTGATGCGTCCAAATTTGCCCATGGTGGATAGCCATACCCTTCTGTCTTCTTTGCATTCCTTGCCCCAATTACGTCAAGAAGCTGCAGCTTTAGAGCATTCCTATGACTTGGATTTGGCGCATTGTTACTACACAGTTCGATGTGCCATGTACCTCATTGCTGGTTGTGTGACTGAAGGAACTTCTGCAAGTCCAGATCACAAGGTGATACAGAATGGAATCCACGAGTTGGACAGTTTGATGAGCTGCATCGAAAGGACTCCCTTAAAGGCATCCAAGGGAGAAAACTTTATGAAAAATCATGAAGGTTGTCCAAGATGGAGATGACCAATCATGACTAATCCCTTGCCTCACTAGAACAACAGAAACTTTTCTTTTGTGGTGTGGTGACCTTGAATTGTGGTGCACATGCGCAATCGCAACGCTGTGTTGATGTTGCATGATATTCCTGCAGTATAGATGATATATGATAATATAGTGAGTGAGATGCAATTCTTTTGCTATCCTTGTTTGGAGAGGCAGAGGGGAGCAAAAGTTCTGGTGTTTTGTCGCGTTCCAAACCTTGAAGGTCTCCGTTTTCTTGTTTGTCTCCTCGCTTTGCTTCGCGCGGCATCATCACTTGGCGGTCGGTGTACGGAGCTCTGGCGAAAACTTCTTGGTACCACCCAACGTCTTGCTGTCTTTGCTGCTTCTTTTGCGACATCACTTGCAACCGCTTGCAGTGAATGAATTGGACCCCGGACTAAAGACGTGCATCCAGCAGCTTCAACTCTTCACACAGGAGGCAATTTGGAGAATCTTCATTTCGCTCAAGGACTGCAAGTCAAACATGTCTTGCTGTGCAGATGTTTGATTCCAGGATTTTGAAGGAAACAACTTAATCAACAAGTAGCAGATACAGTACAGTGAAACACTAGTAGACTTAAACATAAACATGCAATCAGATAGCATTGGGTACCATGGAGCAGGGGGAGGAGGGTCGGATATACAAAATAGATCAAAATAGGGTAAATTAAAACTCAAGAGTCTTTCAGAGGTGAGGTTTCCCACAATTCTGTGTGTCAACGCGGAGGATTACTTCATTTATTCTCAACTTGCAGCCCCAAGTGGGAATGGTGCAGTTCCTGTTGCAAAGCACAGGGTTGGAGATGACATGACCATTACAGAAGAAACTGCTCGTGAATGGGCATCAGCAATCGGAGGGGTGACGGTAGGTGAGATGGATATCCTGGGAGTTGAAGGTCACAGTGAAGGGAACGCTTCTGAGCTTAATGTCGAATTTTCATGAATTTTTGTTCTATTGATTTACAATTTCAATTGATGTTGAATTATATATAGTATATATAAACATATAAATATATAAGACAGGCTTCCCGATATTCCCCTTCACTTTCCTAACCACTGGTCAGCGCTGGCCCCTAAGGCAAAAGAGGGCGTTCATCCGCTACGTCAGTTTTGCACTCCCATGGACGTGCCATTATCGCTGTCGCCATCATTGTTTATCCCGAGGATGTTGTCAACTCCTGGAACATTGCTGCAAAGATCACTGAAGATGAATGACTATGCGTTGAGTCAGCAGCTCTTAAAGCACTTCCCTACACTACGAGGAGGTCAAGTTGAGGCTGCAGTTCAAATAGCTGAGCACTTCAAGGAGTTGAGGGAACTGTTGGTGACACGAAAATCGGTGCCCAAGGCCTCCGGTGAAGATGAAAAGGTTGGTGAAGAGGAGGAGCAATTCAACAAGGCAGTGGAGACATCCTTGCAGGGCCTTCAGACAATCCCTGGAGAAGAATCTACTGGCTCGACGGATCTGCTCAACTCATTGTGGCTCAGTGTTGCCAACATGTATATTTCTGTCATTGGTTTGATCATGTCCGGCCTGATTAAAAAAAACAGTACATAGATTGCATAACAGAATACGCATTAGATTAGAGTATCCAAAAGTAATGTTCCTGCAGAAAAAAAAGGGAGGGCGTCGTTGCTTAGAATGACCCCAGATGCAGGTCAAAGGCTTTGTTGGCATTTTATGTCCTCGTGGATCTGGCTGTCTCAGCTGCTCCGTTTAGCCAGATGAGCACTTTCCTGCTGAAGAAGGCAACCTCATGGCTGGAAGGAGATGCGTTACCCCTTGCCATGCGCACTTTCTTTGAAAATTGGGTTGAACGACTGTGTGTTTTGGTGGAAGTTCGACCTGAGCTCCGTGATCGGGCATTGGCTTCAATCATTTTAGGCATTGAGACACTACCATCAGAGCCAGCTTTGCTGAAATCTCATTTAAATCGACTCCATACGCAGCGCCATGCCATTCTATCGTTGGTCGAGAGTGTGGATTTGGTGAAGAAGGGGCAGACATCAGCATCACAGAGACTCGGCACAAACTTTCTCAATTCCTCGTGGTCTTGCTAAATCAGTGTCATCGGAGAATTTGTGGAAGCATTTGGCGATTGATGGGCGCAACGAAACCTGTGTGCAAATGTCCACTTTGTGCATGCTTGGCAGACTTTGTTATCTCTGCATATACATATTTCAATTTTCATCATATTTCTATTACATACACACACATTCACATGAAAATGAACATGACTTTTGAGTTCGGTTGCATAGTTGCTTCAAGGAGAACCTTAGTGGATTTCCTCTCTACAGCCATCACTTCGTTCAACCGCGAAGAGGAAGATTCTTCCAAGGCACCACCAGAGGATCGCGAAGAAGCAGTGCAGATTTCCGAGGGTTTGGGATCTTCAAGGCAGGGCACTTCCAGTGTCAGAATGGATCAAAGCATTATAATGATATGATGATTATCAATAATTTATCAATGATTTATGGAGTAAGAGTGCCAGAATGATGTCCAATTGAATGACGTGGTGGGATTAAAGTCAAATCAAGTTTCAGGGGTTGGGTTATTCTTGAATATGTTTGACACGTAGCAATACCAGTAAACATATTGCTTTGAGCTCAGGTACTTGCTCCGTTTCTTGGAGTATTTGGCGCGTGTGGCGGACCTTATGCACTCAGCCTCTCAGGATGCGGGTTTGCGAAAGCCAAAGAGCAAGATTGAGACCGAGAAGAGGGAGCGAGAGACAGTGACCATTGCCTTTGACAGCCATGAAGCAGCGCAAAGTCCCAAAGGTGAGAAAGGTGATGAAACCGAGGATCCTGAAGCTGCTGGTGTCACCAAGCTTTTTGATGTTCTCGCAGAAGCTCCCAAAGGCATTGTGGCTCGACTGCTCTTTGAGTTGGGTGGCCATCGCCAGGCATTGGCCCTGTCTGAAATCATGAGTATCGACATCGTTGAGGTGATTGTGAATTCATCCTTCAAATGGTCAGACGGAGTGCAGCCTCCCAAGAATTCTTCCACCATGCCTGAATATCCGATGTCGATGGAGGTGGTACAATACCTGGCTCAACATGAACGAGCTTTGCCATCGGTTTTGTGTAAAGAGGCACCTCTCCTTGCCACCTTGGCTTGTTTGGAATGTCGAGGGCACCGCTGGCCCTCTTGGCAGATGTTGCGCTTTGCCAAGGAGCAGAGTCATCACTTTCCAGCTTTGCATCGCTGGGTTGAGGAACGGCAAAACACACTGCAGGCCATTCAATCAGTGGATTCCCAGTCGGGCTTGCCGGCGACGATGGGATCCCGTGAAGCTGTAGATGTGGAATTTAGTGGGTACACAGAAGCAGAATTTGCTTGCTTCAGCTCTGAACAGCAACTTGCCCTCAGAGCTGCAGGTGATGATCAGGAATCCTGCATGTCAGCAGCATATACCCAGCTGGTCAATTCATTGATTGCCGAGGGACGTCACGAGCTAGCACTGCAGGTATGCGATGAGCATTTGCAAGTGGATAGCCCACTGACTGACAAAGTTCTGCATCTTTACCTCAACAGCCCCAGTGCCGAAAAGCCAGAGATGGATGCAATGCATGAATTGCTTGACCACGAGTGCATGTACCGTGTTAAGAGTCACGCACTTGCGGCACAACTGGCACTTGATCGCTACAAGGGTTGGGATGTGGATACTGCCGTCCAGACCCTTTCAATGTGCCTGCAGCGCATCGAACAAGAGCCCAGCTCAGATGGGACTGAGGCCAGCCGTGCAGCTGCTTTGAAACAAGAACTGCGGCGCATTTTGCAAAGAATGGCTCCTCGGCACAAATGCAAAACAATTGATGGAGTTTGTATGCATGCTGCTGCACGATTGATACATATTCATACGGAAGACATACAGATCTATGTTGCCTACTTGATTCTTTTTAAACGTGTGCTCATTGAAAGATACAGGGGGCATATATTGTCTAAATCAAGCACGTACTCGTGCTTGAACGGCTCATCAAGTTAGATGTTCGTCAGGTAGCCTTTGAGAAGATTCTGCAGGCATCAGAGGGCAGATGGCAAGTTTGGCAGGAAATTGAGGATATGAGCATCTTGGACTATAGTTCTACTATGTTCTACGATGTTCTACTGGCATCTACGGATTAAACTAGACATTCTAAAGTTAAAGGATATTCATTTTTGTCATGGGAGATTGTTCCCCAAATCTGGTCACACTGGGACTGGCAGTACCATCATGTCTTGCAATTTCCGACCTTAGCTGGACTTGCAATTCAAACCACAATATGCATACATTCAGTCATTTATAAGACAAAATACAGGGTTTCAACAGGTGTTTTTTGTTTGCTTTCCAAGGGCTATGTCGTTGGACCCACTAAGGCAAAGCCCAAGTTAGTGAAGCTTGTGAGCACTTGCTATCACTTCAGCAGCATGACATGGCAAGGACACTGGCGCAGATGTCTTTTACCATTTGCTTATCAGTTTTTTTTTTAAAAATTTTGGAACAAGTTTTTGTTTTTTTGCATGGTTATGATTGCTCATGCATGGATGCTTTTTTATTTTCGCCCTAGCCTTAGTTGTCCGGGAGGTGCAGGCGTTTCCTAGTGTGCCTAGTGTGACATTGCAGGTATGGTATGACAGATCCCTTGCACTCCTTGGAGCTATCACGTTTGCATTACCTTTTCACCACGAAGAATGATAAGACCAATGCCGTGAATCGGCTCCTCTCATTACCTCCATCTCAAGCTGTTTCCTTTGCACTTCAGCTTTTGGACATGTTTGATGTGATCCAACACCGGGCTTTGCTGTGTCAGATGCTCCTCACTCAATTTCATTCATGGCTGTCCTCAGCAGAAGAAGACAGGCTCCGTGTCCTTTTAGCATCCTTGCAGTTGCTGCAGGAGGTTAGTGAGACCATGAAACCACACTTTCTGAAGCTTTTGAGGAAGCCTGAGCTTATTGTAGAAAGCCTACTGATGAATGCCCGGGTAGATCTTCTGAAAAAGTTCCTGGAAGATTTTCCAGAATATCGTCATGACGAACTCATCCTGCGCTATGCCCGAAAAGCCTTGGGGTTACCACCTGCTTTCATGAATGTTAGCGAAGAAGAGGCCGTCTCCACTTTCCATTCAGATGTGACCAGATCTGCTCAGACGTTTGACTCAGAAGGTTTAGGTGGACCTTGGTGTTTGACGGGATCTGTCAGCAAAGATCAAATCATTCGCAGTTGTCATCGTTTTGAAGATGCCCCCAGCAGCCACTTAGCAGAACGCATCTTGGAGCTTTGTTCTGATGGCCCAGAGAATGCGGCTGCTTGCTTCCGCATTTGTGATGAACTATCCCTTCAATTATACGACCTGACAGTGACATCGGATGCAACCGCTCAAAAGCCAGCAACAGCGAAATCAGCCCGCTTGCTGACCTTTCTCATTCGGCGCTTGCTCAAGTATTTACAGACAAAATTTTCAAGTGCTGGCAGTGCAGGTCGTGAGGTGCAATTGAAGTTGGAACTAAGTTGCAACAACTTGGACTTCATGCCAGGTCTTTGGCATGTCAGTGGCAAACGAGTCAGCTTAGCACAGTTGTGTGATGCCACAGAAATGGCTCAGCTTCGGGATGAATTGGTCAAAGAGGATCACCTCTCCTTGGCCTTGGAGTTGTGCAAACGTTGCTCACCTGAGCAAGGCCAAGGAGATGAAACAGATCCATGGCATATCTCTGCAGATCCTGTGAGAGAGGCACAGGTGGTAGCACTCCAACGTTTGTCAATGTTTGAGGAGGCTCGTCAGGAATTTAGCATGACAGAGGATTCCTCTGGTCGGCAGGCATCAGAGAATGCACTGACAGCCTTTGAGGATGCGATGCGGTATCCGCCTCTCTACGACTTAGCAGCTTTAGAACAACAACGGAGCATCTACACCTTTAATCGCTTGCAGAGGAAGTTATACCGTTCCACCGATGCTCGCTTTAAGACACGGATGTTGGATTAATATGGATAAATACTTTGTAACAAGTTAGAGTGTAAAGTAAAGGTCTTCTATGAGGATCTGCCCTCACATGTCTTGCGGATTGCAGACAGCCTGGTACTGGTACTTGTAGCATCTTGTAGCGGTAAACAATCCTGAGGCGAATAGAATGTCCGCCTTTTTTGCTTGTTTTTTTGTGTTTTTTTAAATCCTTTTTCACAGGAAAATTCAGACTGACACTATCAGATGAATGGATGTTTGGATCATTTTGATCCGCACGTGTGGAATGAATGTTCACACCAAGGCCACCATGGCGAGTTTACCCATCTTCCTGCAGCAGCAAGATCGTTCAGAGGAAACAGTTTCTGTGCCGATCGTTCCCATCAGCCAATCTCCAGAATCAATTTTCGAGAAGAAGCAGGCGGCGTCAAGCGATCAGTTTCCACAACAGTTTGCTTATGTAACTCTCATCACATGAGATGCGTTGGAATATTGTGCCAACTTATTGGTGAACGATAACAACAGACTGCAATTCTGGACATGGAATGACATTATTCCAGTATGAAAAACAAGACAAAAAAGGAAACAAGGAATGATAGCAATAAGCAACCATGTATCACAATACGCAATTCTATCATCACATTTGCAACACATTTCCACGATTTTTTTCTACATTTCCATCCATTTCCCTGAATCTCCCTGAGGTGGGTGCTTCAGAAGGGGACAAGGCTGCTGTCGCCTCTGCTGCCTTGGAGGATCGCTTACGTGATGCTCTCCATCGACGTAGACATAGACATGAAGCTGACTCTTGGATGTAAACATCAACAATTTGAATCAAAAAAATCAATTTGAACATATTTCACCGACATAGTAGGTATTGAATTATTAACTTGTTATATCAATTGGATTCAATTGGATAATTAGTATTCGTTTCAAAAGATGTTTTGAAGGTTTTTGGAGTATTCTTCGCCAGTTGGGATATGTTGGCATCATCCAATCATTCTTCCTATGTCATTATATGTTATTGACTCATCAATCCTGCCTACATAGATGTGATCTTTTGCACTTTAGGTGGAATGAAACAGGCTTTTCAACACATGCATCATGTAGACATGTCGGATCCCATGACGTACCTGAACCGTGATTTGGGATGGGCCTTCCGCATCAGTATGGTTTGGATCTTTGACTGCAGGCTACAAGACCGGAGGCAAAGTTTCAAGAGACAACCTTGGTTAATTCTGTGACTTTCTTAACTCCACCCATCCATCCATCTGAAATGTCAAGATGGTCTACTTTGACAGACATGGTGGCCCTACGAAACAAGAGCAAAACAGCAAAGGCGCAGTGAAGTACAAAGAGATCCAACGGGTTGAGGAATGCTGAGAATCTTAAATCTGAAACATTAATTTCCTTTTGCAGCATGCCCCGCCTTTTCGAATTAGGTGGGCCATGTTACTTTAGATTTAGAGTCATGATTCATGATTGGTCCGATTGGCCATGCTTTTTGGAATGAGCTCCTTTCCCTGTAGGCTGGCCACCCAAAGATTGATGTCATCTCTTCTGGAGAGGTGAAGGCTCCAGAGGAACCAAAGCCGGGAGGATATCCAGGGCAACCTGCAGTCCCCGAGGAGAAATCTCGAGAAAAAGAGCGACCTGAAGAAGGAGCAGTTGCAGAGGAGGTAGTGGATCCTGTTTTTGAGGAGGAAGATGAGTCGAACTTGATTCCAGAGATTAGCTATGACAAGCTTACTATGGATATGGCCAGTGTTTGTTGTGGATGTTCGGCCACTTTGCATAATTTGCGAAGTCCTAGTAACTTTTGGCCAGAGGATAGGCAAACACATAGCTTCATGCCTGCCAGTCCCATGGCTTTACCCTTGGCAGCTTACATGACTTTGGCCCCACCGGGAGTGAAGGGCCTTGGAAGGCCATTGAGCATCGCATCCTTCCAAGAGCTTCTTCAATTTCAAGACAAATATGGATCCGCCGAGTCTTTGATTAGTTTGTTGGTGCGAGAAAGGAGGCTGGCAAAAGCGTGTCAATACATATTTAGCGAAAAGGTGGACAAACGTTTGTTTGTCGATGTGGTAGCTCACCATTGCTTGGCCCACAATCAGTTCCATGAACTGCAGAAGGTGATTCTAGACTTTGACCCATCCTTGCGAAGGGTCCAAGAGTATTTGAATTCTGTCAAGGACTTTCTCCGAGATAGACGGGCATTAGATTTGCTCTACTCCTACGAAGTATTTACCAAGAACTATGTGAATGCTGGTTTCTTGGCCATCCAGCTCTTTGTCCAATCCTCGACTTGGGATGCCAGAGTTGGACATCTCCAAAATGCTGAAGCCCACCTGGGCTTTGCGCATCGCAAAGTGATGAGTAAAAGAAAGGGCGAAACGAAAGATGGTGCAGATGTGCCTGATACCACCGCGGCCGTCGCCCATGATGCCATCTCTGGGGAGGGGACCCTTGGAGACGTCAATGAAGCAGGTGCCACGGAGATCAAGCGCAACTTGGAGACCGTCCGCATCCAACGTGCTGTGTGTGAGGCCATGCCCACTGAGATGCCACAGAACGCTGTGTTGTTTGGAGATTTGCCAGCGCAATGTGAAGTGGCAGAGTTGCTGATGGTAAATGGTCATTTCAAGTTGGCACAAAAGGTGATGGATTTCTTAGACTTGCCTGCAGTGGAGTTGTGTATCCGTGCCTCCAATCAAATTGCCACGCAGCAAGCACGTTATCCCACGGGTTCCATTGCACCAGTAGTGAAGTTTTTACAGGCAATTCCCAAATTACCACCTGTTGAATGGGACAGCCTTGTATCAAATGTGGTGAATATTTGGATCATTGAGAAAGAGGAGTTGAAGGCAGATCGTTCTGCTGCCTCTCAGTTGGTACCTTTCATCCAGGATGAACGATGCAAAATGGATGCCATGATTTTGATTGGAAACCTTCAGGGTGCCTTCCAGATAGCGCAACGCCTTGGTAGTATGCAAGATGTCTTGTATATCAACTCAAGGGCTCAAGCGATTGGTGACCAAGAGTTATTGAAGTCTATCGCCACGTTTATGGCCTACAACCCGGTGAGCAAAAAGAAGTAGATCCAAAGGGGATCTGCATATACAATACCTTGCAGTGAATAAAAAGATCAGGTTTTGCTCCGTGCCATCATCGATGAAAGAATTCATGGTCAACACAGTAGGTGAAAGACAGTGACCAATTTAGGAGTTGGATCTCATTAGCATGACGTTCAGTGATATTCATTTGAACCACCGTGGAGGTACGGCCCTGCACGATTGAATCGGGAGCTTGGTTATGGGCAGTTGGAGGCCGGTTATGCATAGGCAACACGTCCCTTAGCCTTTTGAAGTGTGCCGTGAAGATAGTATAGAAGCCAAATGGTAGACAGATTTTTAGAAGAACCCCGAAGCAAGGAATTCAACACATGAACTGACACGGTCACCATACTTACAGCATAGTATGCAGTAATGATCAGTAATCATTACTGTACCTTGCTTGATGAGTTGCCATGTTTGCCGCTATCATTGCCATTGCTTGCAAGGCTCGCGCAAGGTTTCTTCAGAGACAGGGGCGACGCAAAGGCGATGGGCTACCAGATCGATCGAAAAGCAGAATGCTTGTCTAAAGTCGGAAACGGCGCATCAAATGATGGAACAGCTTTAGGGCCGGGACAGTATCAGATGAGAGACTCGGAGGCTTTGTCCTAATATTCGGAGATGTTTTTGCTTGTCACTTCCATTTCCGGAACGTTTGTCATCTTCTTTGAGCCATGCATGGCCTATGACCATCCACTTAAAAGGGTTTTGGCTCAAGCTTATACAACTCTCAGTGTTTGAACAGCTCAACCTGAAATGGAAATTCAGGTGCTGCCTGGAGAAAGCCTCAGCACAGAACAAAGGGCTGAGGTCTCCAAAGGCTTCGAGTTTCTGGGCTTGATGGCTGAGGGTGGACGTGCTCGCAAACGCCAAGGCTTACCGTTGATTGTTCCCAAGGCGGAGGTCCCGAAACTGCTACGTGGCTGTGGAAGGACTCCGAGTACTGCAGATTTGAAGGAACTTATGGTTCAAGTGCCAGATGATGGAATCCAGCTTGAGCCTTTCTTATCACTCTATGAGACTGCAGCTATGAAGCCAGTGCTTGATGAATACCAACTCTTGGATGCCTTAAGGACCTTGGATCTCACCAAGACTGGCACACTTGAACCACAGAGCCTTAAGGACGCTGGGCTTTCACATGTTCATTTTTTACATACGATACGCATGGTTTTAGTGTGTGGTGTAGGATGGTGTAGCATTATCATATGTTCTTTATATATATTTTTATAATTTTTTATATATGTCTTTATATTGCATTGATGTACTCCTAAGATAGTATGATGCTGATTTGGTTGCAAGGGGGGGGCGGCAGGAAATTATGCATGGCTTTGGAGATCGGCTGACCTTCGGTGAAGTTGATAAAATCCTTCAAGGTTTACCCAGAGATGGCTTGGGCCGAGTGAAATGCAAGGACATTGCGAGAAAGCTCATCAAGGGACCTGCAGACATTCCCCACCTTTGAGAAGATCAATGAGCCAAACCTTTGCTGAGATGTGAGGCAGGTCTTCTTGAAGATCTTTGCCACATGTATAGAGCCCATGATGATTTATGGTAGGGTGCCAAATTTTCTGTTTGGCCCAATTGTGTCCTTGGCTCATTTTTCGGTGCTTATAAAGAGCGCAGATGCAAAGAAAGTAGAAGGCTTGGATGCTGGTCTGAACCAGATCAAGCAAGACACTCTGGCATCAGTCGCGAATGCGATTGATTTCCAGGTGTGGTGTCACCCATCCACCCCGTGACGTGTGTGGCAAACACGGCCACTGCGACACAAAACGGTGCAGATGGTGTAGTTGCCCAAGAAATGCAGAGCTGGGCTGGAAGCACACTGGAATCTCGAGAATCTGATGTCAGCACAGCATTCGAATGCATGTGAGTTGATGTGAGTTGTTTTTCACGCCAGGAATCAGAACAGATCCTGTAGCAGAAAGGCGCACATCAACAGGGTAAAGCAGGTGATTCCTTAGTTATTTTATTTGGTCAGTCCACTTCTTTATCTTGTGTCACTCAATTTGAACAAGCTAAACTTTGCATGCTCCATCACCTATCCACATATCAGGGATGGCAGCAAAACACCCAAGCGGACCAAGAAGAAGCTACTTGGACCGCGATTGGAGAGCTGACATGAATACTATATGCAAGTACGTAACTAGTACGTGCATGATATCAAGCGACGCAGTTGGCAACTGTTCGTCATTAATTGCTTGCTAGAAGTTCTGTCCAACTTCATCAGAGGGCCAATCTACAATTTGAAGCAAGGCTTCCAATGCTTGCTGCTAAGGCGCCGAAAGAACCGTAGGCCGTATTCCTGGCAGGTTTGAAAGTGGTCCAACTCCAAGTTTCGATCCGATCCATATTTAGTAACTTCTAGTACGTGCTTGCATGTGCTTGCTAGAAAACTGTTTTGCAAACTTTAAACATGAGAGACCTTGCAAGTCGGCCCAACCTCACCGCCTTTCCTACCAGACATTGTTTTTGTATGTTTTTGTTGTTTAAGTCATTTTAAGTCGAGCTGATGGCAGGAAAAGTGTCCATCTCAGCTTGTGAAGTTGATTCATCAAACTATAACGTGAAACAACTTGAAGCTTGCCTTGACTAAGGCCCAGGGGAGCCACCTCCAAAGTGGGGCGACACTTGGGAGGAGCTCCTGCCTTTCATTGTGCCATGATGGATTTGACAGAAAGGATGGCTGTGAAGACCAAGGAAAGAAATGCAAAGAAACAAAAAATTGGAAGAGAGATGTTTTGGAGAGGGTGAGTGTTGACATGGAAAAAGAAGGTAGAACGGTAGAACCACCATTTTGGGTGTTGGAGCCCTTCTGCAAGGAGCCTCGCTCGTCTAATGGTTTGAAGCTCATTCACGAGGTAGCACCGAAGGCTGGGGAAAGCAGCTTCGGAGACTCACCACTCTTCGGAAGTGCATGTAATTTCAGGTGGCAAAAAAAGATGCAGTAGCACAAGGGCACTATGACAGTGACGTGACATAACAGTTAAACAGTTAAACATAATGATACATTACATGCATGCACTTATTATATATATATACGTTCTTCATGAATTGGCCTTGGTTTTAGTAGAGCACGTCAGCAATGTCATCACGGTGCTTTGCAAACAGGATTTGAAGTGGAAAGTGGTGCTGAGTGACGAATCTCGCCGTAGCTTCGCATCATTCATGCCATCTCCAGTGCATGATCTTAGCTTGAGAGATGAGGAGATCTTGCGGTTAAATCTTGGAATCAATCGTTTGAACATTTGCAAAATTTTGCATCCACTGGATTCAACTGGTCCAAAACCTGGCACGAAGAATTCCCCGGACTGTTCTCAGGTGCCAACTGCGCAGTTGGGCAACTTTTTCAAGACCATCTATGCCGGAAGCACAGTGAGAAAAGGGTGGTCAGTGAGGAGCAAAATCACGGAGTATTGTCGAGTATCGTAGATTTATTGATGCATAATATATAGTGATGAACTTTTGATATATATATATATATAGTATATAGTAACATAGTGACACGTAGTTGCAGGGAATAGAGTCATTGATATTAATAAGCAGAACCTCTACTGCGAAGCTCTTAAGGAGGAAGGATGCTTGATTCACATTGGGAATGAAATATGCATGAATATTATCACGATTCATCATCCTTTCTCAGAAAGTTCCCAGTCCAAGTTCTTTCCCATTTCGCCGTCGGAGCTCCGACTGATCCAACCTACAGCCAATGCTGCACCAGGGCAACACTGAATGGGAACAACCTGAAGGTCCTCAAGGGCTATTACCTCGAAAGACTGTTTGGATGGTGAAAGCCTCAGGGGCTGCAAGGACACCAATTTGAGGGGTGAGTGCTTCTTTTCCTAAACTTGGCATTGTGGGGATGATCTGTCTTATTTGTTTTTGGTTTCATGCAATGCAATCAATGGAATCATAGGCTTCCAAACGTTCCTGAAACTTGTGGATCCGCTTGTGTGGATTCAGTGTTTGCTGGTGAGGTTAAGCGGGGCTGCAAATGTCCCTACCGATATGGCGGTGCCTTTGTGGCAAGATTTGGACCTTTGTTGAATATATTCATTATATGCATTATCATGTGTTTGAACTCCAGACTGCTGACTTCCAGAAAGAAGCCCTCCGTCCCGCTAAGGCGTGACTATCCATCCGCAGGTGCGTTTCATGATATCGCAACACTGACACCAGGGAAACGGAGAAGAAGTTGACATGCTGGCTTTAATAAGACGCTGGGCTTTTGCTTTTGCAGTGCCAGGAGTTTCCTGAATGGATGACTGAGCTCCTTCGCACACTGGGCATGTCTTGGAAGTAGAGGTTGTGAATAAAGAGCAGTGGAGTAGGTGAGTAGGAAGGTGAGTCGTTCGTGGCATTCGTTCGAGCATTGCAATAGTTGACCTTTTGACTGCTTTTGATGCCGCGATTGAACTATATTTACTATATTATTCAGTTCGAAGCGATTTGAATGGCACACACTTTCTACCAAACAACAGCTATGCTATGATATTTGTTATCACTGAATGGACTTTTGTCAGAATATTGATGGCTTTCAATGACCAAAGGAAGGTAAATTGGACCCAGTTTTAATCTTGTTTCTGAATGTTTGGCAATATGTCCACTTTCCAACTCTCGAGGGTGACAGTTCACAGACATGACGCCTCTCAAGACCTATCTATTTTTTTGGGGGGCCCCTCACCTCGCTTTCGATTCCGTTTTGTAGCATATTCCTACAAACCTGCCTGCTGGGCAAAATTGCTTCTATCTCGATACACAAAAGCAGTTGTCCTCCTCATGTAGCTTGTCAAATCTCCAACTTTCTAAAAATTCCAGGAACTTACATGCCGTACTGCGGCAAAACAGAGGATGAATGGCTAGGAGCTGAGTTGAAACCTTCCACATAGGTTTTCAAAGGTTTATTGAAGACGGAATTGGTGGGAATGAGGCCCGATAGCTGCAACGTCAATCTCTATGAGGATGGATCACATGCTGTAGGTTGGCACACTGACGATGAGGCGGGCACGGTGGGCATGGCTCGATTCGTCCAGCCTTTGATTTAACGACCCGACCGGCAGACCTTGTTCCAAAGCCTTCATCAAGATGTCGCCATTGTTTCGCTGCTCCTTGGCTGAGAGAGCTGACAAGATTGTGTTTAAACAATACGAACGGTGCATTGGTTTTGATGATTCAATACGTAGTATATGATTCATGGAATTGGCACTTCTCGGATCGCGTTAACATCTTTTGTTTCAAGCATGTACCATTGGTGTCCTTTCACAACCGATGCAAGGTCCCTTGGACAGCCGCGAAAGTTTGACATCAGGAAAAACTGGCCAGAGGACAGATTGAATTACATCTTGAGTCAACGTGCATAGATGTGCATAGCATGTGCATAGCAAGCACTTCAGTCCTGAAGTGACCCAACAATAAAGTTCTTCAGATAGATGGACCAGGCGTTTGGGCTATGATTGGCGTTTCAGATACACATCTCTGACAAACGAGGACGGAGAGAAAGTCCAAGATCGACTTCATTTGGGAAATGGTGCCCTGTTGTTTCTTTTCACAAGTGTGCTGGTTTCAATTCAAAACTGTTTCTTCGATGCGTTACTTCAAAATTCATCGCCTGTCTCGAGATTGATGTTGTCGTTTGGCAGTATGAGCTGCTCAAAGCCAGGTGCTCTAGCAACCATGGAGGCAAAGGGCTTTGCAGCTTTTGATTTCCATTACTTTGGTGTCAGGTTTGCGCTTTATCATTACAGTAACTTTGATTTTTCTTGTTCTAGTGTAATATAATTGTACTGGTACGCACATAATTGTGTTTTTATCAGGCACACCGCAGGTACAAGTTATAACTGTGCAATGTTGGGCTTTTACATCAGGGAATGCTGCAGAAGCACTACATGCACCGCATTGCCCGAGAGGATGAGAGTCTTGGTAGCCAGCTTGAAATAGTTCAAAGGATGCCGCAGGGAGATGGTTCATCTACCCGATAATGGGGGGAGAGCGATTTGGTAGGGAAACGACTTAAGAGCCACATCATTCCGATAGCAGATAACCGTAGTATGTAATAGTGATTCTCAGCCAATCACTGGGTTATTGAAGATGGGTTTATGGATCCCATGGGTCATCCATTGCCTTTGCATTCCAAGGTCCTCGTATCAATTTGACATGGCGATGGATCAAGAAGCATGCTCAGGCCTTCATTGAGCAACAGGATTGAATATGTTTATGCTTTGTGCGCCTGTGGAAGGGATCAATATTTTGAATGCATGCTCTATTCCCAATAGATCTCATAGATCTCCTAGAACTACACTCCCTAGAACTAACATAGCACCTGAAAATAGCCCATCCTGAAAGGAAGCTAGTATCCCAACCATCCATTTTCAGGGGCTATGTTAGTTTCAAGGAGGGTACTTTTTCAATAGCATGCCATTGCATCTTCACCCTATGGCTGACATCTTTGTTTCATGCTTGCTTGATTGCAAGTATTCAATCCACAGGTTTGTGCAGCACTTATTTTTTATGGTCATGGCCAGGTGTGCCCTAAATCACACGCCTGAGGGGTTGACTCTCCCTGTGCTGTGCACCTCAGCCAGCTCGATTTGTTGCGGGTATTGGCTAGGGCCCATGTTGATGTCAGGCTGCGGCAAAGTCGCTTGGTCATAGGTAGATATGCCATACGGTATAATAGAGATGGTGCAGCTATTGGTGCATGGTGCTCAGGATTTACAATATGCAAACGATATCCAAAGATTAGGTAGATATGCAGATATGCATGTGCATGTCAACGATGGATGCATGCAACAGACTGAGCGCAGATCATGCAGTTATTCTTGGTGAACATCTACGGTATGATTGGAGAAGCATCATACATCGTGAATCTGCCGATGCCTGTAGCATCCTGTGGCAGTCTGTAACAGGTCCAACAGCATCTCTTGTGCTGCGGGCCCAAGTTCGACTATTGGATTTTGTGCCACCAGTTCAGACGGCAAGTTGGGACTGCAGATGAACAGCAACAGCATCAGGAAGCCACAGGTGACCGTAGCATGTTGCGTAATGTTGCACGTGTGTTGTTTTGGTAACTATGGTTAGAACCTATACTATCTATACTGGGTTCGTTGGAACACCAGCCACGCTAGAGCACCTCTCTTGTCATTGGTTTGATCCAATTGATTTAAGCCTACATGTTAGATGCGCAGGATTTGCGTTCCAATACCTGCAGTTGCATCTTCCGGTCTTGCTGGAATTCCCAGCAGCACAATCCTTGTTGTTCAGACTTTTTCGAGTGCTCGCTCGTTAAAAACACTGCTGCCTGGTCCTTGGGTGAAGGGTGCTGCATTTCCGTCCGCTTCAAGCTACTGAGAGGGTCTAGAAAGCATGCTCATCATGCGGTTATGACTTTGGGTCAAACGTCAATTGCCCGAATAAACCAAGTGACTAAGAAAGCCCTTCCAAGGAGGCCATCCCTACAGGCCCTACAGGCCTTCAAACTTCAAAGCATCATGTTGTCATATGTTGTCAGTCTCTGTGGAAGTGTGCGAATTTGTCAAGCCATCAGATTGGCTGGACAGAAGTGCCTTCCCATCGCAACCTTTGATGTAGCTTTGGTTCCCGTGAAGCATGTTTTCCATTGCAACTGTGCCGTTGCCAATTTCGGCTCCTATTCCATGTGGGCCAGCAGCTGACCCTCGGAATGCCTGATGCCAAGAAAGAATAGGGGTCACAAAGTCACCAAACTGGACATGCTGGATGCAGAGGTAAGGTCTTTGAATGAAAAGTGATTCATAGTGATTCGTTTTTTTCATGTTGATGCTATAATCACCAATTCCATTGATCGGCCCTGAGGCAAGCAATTGCCAGACCATGGCGGAAGAGGATGGCAACCCACCTGAAGTTGCAGCTTATCAGCATTGGGTTGGCTGCCCACCAGCATCTCTAGCAACACCCAAGCCTCATCACCAGCTGACATCCATCACACATGAAGGGGCCATATGTCCATGGTTTTGGAGTCCATTTTTAATAGAAGATTCTGCGACAAAGGACTGGGAACATATTGAGAGACACTGAAAAAACACGCCATGTGCAGGTCAAGGAGAACAAGGACCATCAGATTTTAGACACCCTGGATGCGGAGGCGAGGCACAAGATGGTACTAAGTTATCAGTTATCATCACTGCTGACTGATCGTGGCCCCAAGACCCAAGGCTCTCAATGAATTCAGGAACTTACTTTCTGCGAGTGTTGCTGTGTCAGGGATCATGCATTTTCTCGCGCTCTCGTGGTGCGGTCACGGAGAAGGGCCTATGGCCACATGGCGGCAGTATGAGGGTATTAAGCCCATGGGGGCCCAGGGCACTTCAAACCCTTTCCTCATCCAGCAGCACCTCAGGCATAGATATGTCCACGTGTGGGTTCTCAACCTGCCTGATAGCACCTTGTCTGAAGTTTGACTTTTCGCAACTGTGTGCTGTGCACTGTTTATATCAACCTCTTCAATGTTTTGAAGACACACTTGGTATCACTTGGTATGACCTGGTGAGATTTCAGCAGGAAACGGTGCTTTGACTGTGATGGTTCCTGTGTCACTCACGTGTAGGAGCAGTGCTTAAAATCATGTCAGCATGCTGTCATTGCGAGGTGCAGTTCTCATGCAACTTCGTGCCCCAGCCACTTGGACAATGGGAAGCCACCATCATCCCATGGAACGCCCACCACCATCATTCTCTTCATTTTTTGCCCACAGGTCAGAGGCAGAGGTGTGAAACTTGCCAAGACTTCTTATGTCAGGGTACACTTATATACACATATACATGATTGCTTTTATAGCATGTATGTAGGTAAAGCAAGGCATAAATGTAGACAACGGCAGTCCTGTCCTTTTGGGTTTATACAACGTCAGACTCGGAGCGGCACATGATGGAAAAGACTTGAAAGGATCCAAACAACCCTAGGTAATACCAAAGCTGTTTGCCCATCATGATTAGCCAAGCCCTTACCCAAACAAATAGCTGGAAATATAGAGATTGCAACGACCGTAATCTAGGGATGGTCTTAGTTTGATGCAGATTGCATCACGTGTGTGATCATTTTACCCATTCAAGATTTGTGCTTGAACATCGCCTCAACTCTTCATTGGCATCCAGGGAAGTCATGACCCTCCCACCATAGATGCTGATGTACACAACATTTATCAAAATTCTGAACACCTTTCTTGCTTAGGAGAAGAAGCGCTTTGGAGGAATGTGGAATTGCATCTTGTCAACAAAGCTGAATGGCCGTGCTCGGTTTGTCCCACCTGAAGTAAAAAACAGTGACTGAAGGTGTTGGCGCGTGGAGTGTGATGGTATTTGTTCTCTATGACAAATAGATACAAATAAATGATTTGTACAAATAAGATAGGATGGCACATGTAAATTTCTCTTGAACAAGTATATGGTGCATCCGAGAAACTATGTGAACATGAGATGAGATGAGATGTGTAGTCCAGCGTGTTTGAGGCACCTCTGGCTTCGTCATGTTGGGAGCTTAGCCCTTGTAGCAACGCCTTTTCGTTTGCAGCATCGCTTCGGCCTCAGGTCCGGCATGCCGTCTTTGGAAGCCTGTCGCTTGCTTGATGTTACTACGCAAGGGGCAGACAGTGATCTCAAAACATCAGATTGATTTGCCATATCAGAAGGGTATGAGTCGGAATAAGTGCATGTATGTGCTTGTTACAGGATGTTATATACATCCTTTTGTTCAGCATTGGGCACCTCGTATTTTTTTGACTTCAGGATCATGTGAGCTTGTGTTTGTTCTGGCAATTTCCAGACCATTTTGTGAAGGGAACATAGCACTATGTGCTTGCAAAATCTTGCAAACATGCCAACATGTGCCAGCCCAGTCCCAGGCAAACATCACTTGGATACAGAGTCTGGCCTTCGTTATGAGGACCACATGTACGAATTTGTTTTCAGCTCCTCTGGCATTTTTCAAGGCGTTGGAAATTATTCAATTGCGAGGGTTAAGAAGAGCCGGGGTACAGGATAAGGCGAAAAAGTGCAATACAAATCATGCGATTTCATTCGTGTAATAGACATGTAATTAGATTAGACTAGATTCAAAGAAGCCTTGTCAGGATGCCTCGTGGACGTCCCAGTGTTGGACAGCGTTGAATCACCATATCCCTTAGGTTGCAAGAATACCTCTGTCGTCAAGGGCGAGGAGATCAGGCAATTGTGACTGGGCTCCAAACAGGTTTGACTTCATGACCATGATCACCAAACAAAGTATGAATTCAATGTGACCTTTCATGGTGGAGACATGTTTTAGCCTAGGATTGATGTGTATGTGGTGTCACTGCAACTCAGCTGCAAGCAATTCATGATGTTCATGAGTTCTTGTGCAACAAAAATGCAGATCTATCCGTTTATCCTATTTGTTTGAAATTGCCTCTCCTAATGTTCATATTTGGTAGTTGTAGTTCCATTAATGTCCATTATATGATCACATCATGATTGCATCTTTGTATGCAATACATGGATTATACATTACATCATATGTGAATTTCTGCCTTGGCTACTGCAAAAGGTGCTTGTCCTGCCATTCCTATAGCATCACATATGGCATGGGAAAGCATGGCAGCCCTCGCTTCCAAGGAAGCGGCCACCGGAGCTTCATAAGATCTACTATGTCTGAAGCTGAAGTTCGCTTTCTGCATGCGCATTGCGTTAGCCAAATCACCATTCTATAATTCTATATCATAATGTTTGTGATAAACATGTGATATGATCGACTGACTGATAATTTTCAAGGTGCTCGGGTATTGAAACTTGTCGTGTAGTGTCTAAGGACATCAAGGAAGCCACTGAATTGAAGTATGTAGGCTGGGTGTTACGCGGCGTCCGTTACGTCCTCGGTGTTGTGCCCGCAGTTGGTTTCAACAGTCGATGATGCCAGGAATTGGTGAGCTCGAACAAGCATACCAAAACCAGTGGCAACCACAGCACTATTGTATTGCTGCTGGTCATGAGCATTGGTAATTGTGTCCAGCATATCCTGGATACACTGAGGGATCCAAACTTTGTCCTGGTCAACACTCCAGAATATGCGCTGGGGCCTTTGGTCCTACACTACTATCATGGAAACCTAAAGATCAACAAAGATGCATTCTGACATTCATGACTTGTTGTGAGTGTGATGTGCCTTTGCTTTGTCAGCTACAGGAGAAGGCTCTTCCACTTCTTGCACAAGAAGATTCGCGTATATCTTGAGATGTTGCCGAAGATAGATTCAGATGAGGAATCCTAGGGTTTGGCATTTGCATAGATCGGACTATATCGGACTGTCATGTACACCAGGCCGGGTTGATAATCAAAGTCTCCGGAAGCTGCAGGAGCGGCACAATAAGAAAGGAGAACAACTACTTGATCGAATTGGAGATGTGAACAAGCTCCGGAGAGCAGAGGATTTGGGGGCATCTCGTACTGATTCATGTAGATCTAGTGCCCATGTGATCCCATGTCATTGAGTCACATACTATACTTGTACAATCACCTTACAAAAATATTCATAATGACATGTTATACAGGCGTCGCCAATGGTGGTCATACTTGATTTCACGTTGCATCATGTTGACATTGTTTTAGCTCCGGAATGCCTCTTGAATTTTTCCAAGGTAATCGTTGAACCCTGCAAACGAATTGATGCATATAGCGAGTTCCTTGGCCAAATAGTTGTTGGTCGTTTTAATCCTTCCCTTCATCAAGGTCCATGTGCCGTGATGTTTGGTTCTTTCGAATTGAAGTGCCGAGCTTTGCTCTATGTCAAATTAAAATGAGACAGGCAAAGAAATTCATTGAAGCGACCCATCACAACCACAACAGCAGACTCAGGAGCGTGTGGCATCGAGCAGTTCATGTTGCTTTGCTTGCATGCACTGCCATCACATGTCATTGCACATCCTAAATCATAATGTACTGTATGTAGTACGTTTTGAGCTATCATATGTATGACAATGGACAATAGATAATCATGCATGATACATTGACATAGTATCTGTCATATATACCCACTAATTTGCGCGTGGTCTATCTGCAGAAAGGAAAGTGAGCAAGCTGGCATGGACTTCTAATCTTGACCCGAAGTGACTGAGACAGAGGTCTGGGTGTTTGACGTTGAATCCAGCCGGGTATTGCTTCTGTCGCTTGGTGCTTTTTAAAAAACGGGTCAGAGACGGTGACGCTTTCACAGATTTCCCACGGGGGGTCAAGTGGACACACCCACCAGTAGTGGGAAGTCACTGGAGGCAACGTTCGCCAAAGAAGCGGCATTTCGGAGGACGCTGGAATTGCTCCACTGGACACATCAAGATGGGCACCTTGGCTGAAGGATGCTGAAGAACAAAGATCTTGCCGTGATAACATTGGAGAAATGGACTGATGGACCCAGGGATGGATGCGCCCAAGAGTAGTAAAAACAGATAAAAAACGGTAGATCAAGGATGAGTAAATATGGAAATGATATGGACAGTCGCGGTCATAGTCATAGTTGATCACAGTTGTATTATGTTGTATGTATACAAGTGTTTACTTGAAGTGGTGATCCTGGTGACTGATACTTTGACCACCGGACCATGGGATAAAGTGACCGGCTTACTTGGCGTTTTGGTTGGCCTCCAGCACGGACGTGGAGTCTTCGGGGCAGATGTGCAACCTTCAGTCCCCAAAAGTGGTTGGCATGTTATGCAGGCTGTTTGACAACCATTGGCCATCCTACGAAGAAATGTCTCGGCTTTTTCGCTTTCAGGAGATCCGGCGTTGCCAACAGCTCTCAAGTCAGTACCTTCGTTGCACTTGCTGGTGCATCATCTAATTATGATTAATTGTGTTTACACAGCGGAATGGCAGCACCTACTGTACTTGGGGGTCTTCAAGCGAGCCGAATGGAAAATGATTGCGGTCCTAGCATCAGTGAAGCCCCTCGCCAGGTAAAGGATGATGTTGGGCTTGGCAATGTCCAGGAAAGCGATTTAGAGTACCTTTTTCAGGCCGCATTGGCGGGGGAAGTATTTTCGGGGAGTTGCCAAACATGCTCAGCTGGTATGGTCTGGTATCGATGGTATCGTACCAAAGTGCCGAGATAAGATCAGTGAGGGGCTGTTGTACGATTGGCAGGTGGTAGGACACTTTCGGATTTTTTTTGGAGTTTTGGAATTTGAATGCAATCCAATATTTGCATGAAGACGACTTGAACTTTGCCGGACTTTTTTGGCATTTGCAGACATTGGTCGAGATGGACACTGGCGGTGACGCCTTCTTGAAGCAGGTTGTGGACGTGTATGTGCCATTCGGTCGCGATTAGCTGATTAGCCCAGTGTTTTATGTTGCATTTGGATGGCTGGGAAGCTGTGGGGCCAAGGCTTCCAGTTCCCAATGAGGCGCCCTGTGCTGGATGTGTCCATAATGGGCACCGTAAGCCTCGAACCCCCAACGACCACGGCAGGCAACCTATCCTGAAGTTCCGGAGTTGAAGTGCCTTGGATTTTAGGTTGAGAGTGTTCTCCTCCAACGTGCCAGAGAACAACATGTAGAAAGGCAATCAGGTTGAGTTGATGATTTTGGGCATTTTGGATTACTTGAGGAGTTTCTCCTTGGCAAAGGGTGAGGTGGACAATGTCATGTACCTTGAGTTGGACAGGCCAGAGTATTTAGAGGTGATTGTGGAGTCCAGATTCGAGCATCATTGTTGCTCCTGACCTTTGGTTCATTCTTGCTCCGTGAGACATGTGACATGCGCATGTTTGGGTGTATATGTAATTTTGGCTTGCAGGTTGCAAGAAGTCTATCACATGACGCCTCCACCGAATGACTTCGTTGAACCCAAGCAGCAATGAGTGACACGATTTGACGTCCAATCTTGCCACAACTTCTTTGCATGCCTTGATGGTTCTCTCTATTGACTGGGACAAGTAGTCATCCAAATCAGCTGGACCTTTTTTCAACTGTACCCTAAGCAAATAGAAATCAATAGGATTGCCTGGTGTTGGCCTGTGTTTCTTTGCGCCCAAAAAAATCCTGCCAATTGGCCTAGCACTCTTGGACTAAGGTCTTTCCTGGCGAGGATTATCGAACGCGTTTTTTCTTCAATCTCGGGCAGAGGTCGGGCAGAGCGGACCACATTCTTGATGGATCAGGGGACATCCGAAACTGGCCAGGCACAAGAAGTACCTCGAAAAAGGACCTGAAGTACCGAGGGAACCTGAATATTTCTGACAATTCTAAAAGAAGTTGAAATGTTTCAAGTGGTTTTGCAAGGCTGGTGGAAACGGTTTCGGTTGGCTGGAGACAGGGATTGATATTAACCTGAATTTGTCCAATATGCATCCGTACATCATCATACTCATGAATTGAGCATAGCATATCATTGTTCACTGATTCACACGTTTCAACGAATGTTATGACCCTGATATACCCTTAATATAACAGTAGAAGTTCTATGCACGTAGTGGCCCACTTGGATTTTGATGCTTGCGAAATCCTGGAGCATCCAATGCACAATCCAAGTGATGGCGTTTCACTGTCTCACGCCTCGCTGATGTGGGGAAAGCCTTCACGCAACGGCGTTGGGTTTTAATTCATGGTTGGCGGATGTTTGCAGATTCAGCTGCGTTCCGATCAGAAAATCACTGTCACTCACACTTCTTGGGATGCAAAGATGAATTTGATTAAAGTTGTATTTGGACATCTTTGAGCGTTTTGTGGAGTGTTGCCTCTGAACTTGTTTCGTCATGTTGACCCCGATATTTCATGATATTTTCAGATATCTCCAGAATTTGGTGGGACCCCGGCTCAAGATCTTAAGTTTTTCGCGCCTGCCATTGCAGCAAATTTACAAGGAGACCCTGGCTTCAAGCTAAATCATTTCTTGATCAACTAGGGGCCTTTTAGACTCATCACTCCAGCTGACCGGACAGGCTGCCTCGATGAGCGCTCAAATTGCTTTTGTGACTACTGGCATTTCAGGTGCTTTTTGCAGCGATGCTTCTTGCTGGCTTGTCAAGCTTTCGTACACGAAGCAGGGTCAGAAGAATTTGATCTCTCTTGAAAGGCCGAAAGCTCCACAAAGAGCAAAAATCCAGGGAATGACACACTAACATGCTTTTTTATTGTGTGTGTATGTGTATGAATATAATAAATTATAATATGTGTTTGTGTGTGTGTGTGTACGTTTGAGCATGCTTCCGTATCTTGTACTTGCAGGACGTGCATTCCATGGGGCAGACCGTTTGCCTGCAGGCTAAGTGTTGATGGGCTGGATGCAGGAATAGGGAGAGAGGATATCCAGAAGCGATTAATGCCAGTGGCAGGATGTTCAATAAACGAGCTGAGGGTGATCAATGAATGTTGTTGTTGCGATTAATGGTATTGCTGCCGAGGATAATTCTGATAGTGTTGAATGTCGTTTGAGTGTATCAGTGTATCACCATGTCTCGTCATCCTTGCTGTTTGCTTTCGACTTTGCGTTTGTGTTTTGTGTTCTGCCATGGGTTGAAGCCCTTTGCAGGAACGCATCCATCCGTGCCACTGCCCAGCTCCGATGCTGGTGTTTCAAAGGTGGCTGCAAAGACCGGATAAGAGTCATTGAGGGAACGTGTTCCCTGCATTTCCAAAAATCTCAGAAGGTTTTTCATGCCACGGAATATCACTGAATGCTTCCAGTCACTGCTACTGTGTTTGCAATCCCTTGCAGACGCCAGGGGTGTTTGCTTCCTATGAGTTTGTGTGTGGCAGCGGCTGGGGTGCAGAGGTGGAGTTGATGGGTCGGGTAGATGGTCGCAGACGAGATCGGAGGTCACATGTTCGCTTACACAACGTGATGGACTGCTACAAGCCTGTTGTGGACAATTCCTTACAGTCTTTTCTGTGTGTGTTTTGCCACTTCACTCTTTTATGATTCCTGCAGGGACTACATAGGAAGAAACATGAAGAAACCTACTATATGATCGCCTTGTGATTTGACCAGGGTTGTGACCAAGAAACACCGACTTGATATTGGATTTTGGATTTCTGCCTTGAGATTGATCAGACACACCTGGATGTGCACCTTGCTCATGTAGCATGCGCTTGAAGATGTGAAATGATGTGAATATATGTGAATCATACAATACCTGGCCCGTTCGTCAGGGTCATCTCGCGACGATCCAGGGTAGCTTTGTGGCATTTCATCATGCATAGGAATATAGCAAGGTGACATCAGTGACATCCTATGGCGTGTATCATGGTTGAATCTAAACTGCAAAATAGAGAGCCAAAATACGAATTACTGTATTTGGTGTAATATTTTTTGATTATTTTGGATTTATAAATCCAAATGCGTTTGCATCTGTAATAGTGGTCAATTTTTAGAAGTTGTAGTGACATCCGTAGAGTCACCCAAAGTGGATGCATGGTTAATACAGGAAAAATCACACCCGATTCTACTAGTTTATTGGATATTTCTGGGGTTGCATGCTTTGGAAGCCCAAAAGTACACTGCCTGCGCGCTCGCGCAGGAAAGGGAGCGGTCACTCACTAATTCGCTAATTGTGTCATGGTAAGTTCCCTGCCTGCTTGATCTTACATTGGTAAATCAGCACCATAGTAACTTGAGACAGGTTGATGTTGTTGTTGCTGTTGCTGTTGCTGTTGCTGTTGTTGTTGTTGTTGTTGTTGTTGTTGTTGTTGTTTCTGTTGTTTCTGTTGTTAATGCTGTTCTTCTTCTTCTCCTGGGTCTTGCTTGCAGTCCCCTCAGGCCAAGATTGCGAGGAAGAGTGCATCAAACTCAACCTGTCCTTCTTCCTGTGCGAGAAAGACACAATGTCTGCACCCAGACAAGCCCTCGATGTTTGCCTGTGCAGACTGCCCCCGCCGCAACAGCAAGGCNCACAATGTCTGCACCCAGACAAGCCCTCGATGTTTGCCTGTGCGGACTGCCCCCGCCGTAACAGCAAGGCAGCCACAGATGAGGGTTTGGAAGCACAGCCAATGGCAGTTGCAGCATTTGTCGGCGAGGAAGTGCGCAGCAATGCTTGCGGCAGGAAGACGCAATGCCTGCACCCAGACAAACCTATGATGTTTGCCTGCGCAGACTGCCCCCGCCGCAACATCTAGTGTTGCGTATAAAAGTTTTGTTAACTCTTTGTCAGACTTTCGGGAATTTCTTAGTCTTGGCCCTTGTGACTTCGGTGTACTACATATCAATACAGAGCTCGGCAAGATTTGGTTTTCCATGTTTTACCTGGTTTTTGGCCGAACTAATGTATCTAACCTAAGAAGCATGACAGCATTGGTTTGGTGGGTGTTGACAGCACATCGTCCTGGTCGAAGAATCCCAGTCGTAGCCACTTTCCTAAATCATTTGCATCCGAAGATGCCAGTTCACAAAGCGTTTCAAGAGTCCATGATACACTCTTGTGGCCCATTAGCGGTCTCAAGGTGCAAGTGGAATGCTGGAGGCTAGCAGCTGATTAAGTTTTCCAAAGACAAGGCAGTGGTTTTGATACGGCTTGCCTCACTCCTGATTCCGTGCTTTGGCCCATTTGGAAATCAACACTTCTTGGCGGCATCAGCTGCACAGAATGCGAGTGGTATCAGAGTGTTTCAGAGGAAGGTTGTATCCAACTGCCGAATTTCTTTGATCAGCTGCGACACCAGAGCAATCTTCAGCCCTGGATATGTTTCCTGCTGGCATGTCGAACCACTGGACATGAATATTCTCAATGACTTCCTATGTCATGGAAACCAAGTTGGTCCAAGTGAAGTGGTGTGCCAGCAGGAATGTTTTCAGTCCAGTGCGGCTCCGAAGTTTCTCTCTTGGCATGTGCCAAGCAGATAGCACGCATGGGGTGCATGATAACATCAAAGGCACCTCATGTTGTTGTACAGCCCCCAAAAAAAGACCCTTTTGTCAAAACCCGGTCTTCGAAAGCGCACGTAGAGCGAAAAGAACTAAGATCCACAAGAGTGTGCTGTCCAAAACCATACTCCCTGAATCAGTAATGAATCAATGAACTAAGGCCAAATGAAAGATTGAATGGAATGAAAGGGAGGGGAATAGAATGGAATAGAATTGAAGAATGAACGAAACGAGGGATGAAATGCAGTGACGCTTTTGTCATGCTCGTGCGTAACCTGGCACAGTTTGGCTTAAATGGTATGAACGAATTGGATTGGAACTTTGATTAATTTTGGCAGATGCCAACTTTGTCAAACAAGTTGAGAATTTTAAGCTTAGTGACTTGCCATCTCAAGCAGCCATGCTTCTACTTGATGCGTGGGTTACCTTCAGCTATACAATTCAATATAGTCACGAGCAGTTCCACGTTGTTTGTGATGGCACTCCCTGAGCTTGCCCTGAAATCCTTGCGCGTTCCTGGCTGGAACGTCAACGTCATTGAGTACCGACACACTGCGAGAGGTGCGAGACTCTTGAACCTTCAAAACTGTAGTGACTGGGTCAGATTTGTTTTGCTTGCAGGGCATGCGACATCATGCGACATGCGCTCGTTTGCAGGTATTCTAGGTGGCTTGATGGAAGCAAGCCGCTCCGAAGATGCTGCAGATCCTCAGCTGCACTTCAGTTGTCAGACTTCGCCTTTTGTTTGCCCAAAAAAACACTGCGGTGGCAGAAATTCGTCAGAATCTAATTTACTAATTTAGTTGTCAATGTTGGAGGACGCCATGTATTGTAAGCTTGCTAGCGGCATGGTATACAGACATTTGCAACAAGGCCTGTAGACGCACTTAAACTCATTTAAAGAGATGGAGAGCTAGTTGGATGGGCTCTCTCGCAACCTCAGCAGGATGTTCCTGTCCCCAACCTAGCGGCCCAGCTTTTGACAGAACATCCGGAGTGGAGGTGCCAAGGGCAAAGCGGTTGCAAGCAGAGCATGCGGGTAAAATCTATAATCCACACAATCATATTTGCGTCACTCACTAGTTTCGAAGCATGTTTAACAATCAGCGAGAGTATATATATATATATAGGCAGTTTTTGTTTTTGCAAAGCGAAGGTAACAAATATCAAGAGTCAAGGAATGCATTACCAATAGAATTGAATGTAAATAGTGAAGAGGGATGTCCTTAAAGAATTTCCTGAAGCAGAAACTCCAACGTGCAACAGGTTGTTGAGACTAGTCCTGCATGAGCCTGGTGCTGATCCAGTTGGTGCTGATATTTGGTTTGCATTAGGATGCCTGTGGCTACTTCCACAGTAATTGGTGCAACGGCACCAGTCCATCGCCTGTTAGACTATATGCATCTAATGCTAATTTGACCCATTGTTGGAACAACCCCCAGTTAGCTTTCATTTTTTTTGGCTAGTTTCTGCTGCATCTCCATATTTCTATGGTTGCATTTGGCATCAAAAGGTTTTCTTTTTTTGTAGCTGTGTTTTTTTTGTGGTTTTCCTTCTTGAGCCTGCAGCATTGGCACATCCAGAATTGACACATCAGGCATAACGAGCTGCAGAAAACAGGAACAAACCCCAAAATGCAGGCCATGGAACAGTTTTGAACATGCAAACGCGCAGTGGCTGAAAAGATCGGAAAATAAGATGTTATCACGTTGAATACCAGAAAGGAGAGCAAAAGTAAACAACATAGATGAAGTTTCGCCTTCAAAAAACATGGCAATGTAAAAATCACAGGTTCCTTGAATTTCATATAAAAGTGTCACAGGTCTGTCCATGTGGAAACTACGAAGTTGCATTTCATTTAAATGTTTGATTTTGGTTATTGAAATTATCCATCAAAGCAAAGCTTTGCAAATCGACCCTCGGCTCATTGCCTGCAAGCCAAGAAACCAGTGCCAGTGAGCTTCTTCTCAACCACACCTGCGCCGATACCAGTCGAATTGCAGGAGGACTGGCTGCCTTGCAAGCTTCACATGTGTTGAATGGCAAATTTTGACGGCAGGATGTGGTGGTGAGACGTGCAACAGACAGGGACAGACCTCAGTGGGAAGCGCTATTCAGCGAATACCGCGTCTCACAGACTCCTGGCTTTCAGCAAAATAAGTAGGATTTGCTTGAGTTCCAAGGTTGGAAGGAAGTTGCAAATGGCTTGAGGTTAAAGAAATTGAAGATGCAACCAACAGTTCCAGAGGGTGATTTGGCAGACTATGTGGACTATGCGATGACATGTGGTCATTATTTCTGGAAGTTCGCGAGGGTTTTTCATGTGCTCCTGTTAAAGACACAGAATCACTATAACATACTATAACATGTTTTGATACATACAGTTTGCTCGATTGAACCTTCCGTTTTGGAATTCAAAGACGAGGATTCCAGAAGGATCGCCCCCAAGTACAGACACCATTGCTGCAGCTGAAGCAGCTCCACGGTGGCAAGATGCTCCTGAGTGTTTCTATTTGACTGTGTGTATTCATTATGGACTGGATGATATATGTTTGTGCGCTGCTGCCTCCATCCGCACGTCCAAATCTCTGCAGTAAGGTTTGGGCCATGCTTTCCTCCAAGCATGGCTGGAGACTATTTGGCGTTGTGCAGTCAATTGCTGGTAGCTCTAATTCCAATTTGTGCAGGTCTAACTATGGTGATGGTCCCTTGATATCCTTTAATGGGCTGCTTTAGTGATGTTACTCAAAAAGTTTTTCTGTGTTTTCCCTCGTTTCTCTCAGTCCCTTGAGGGAGACGTTGGTCAGGAGGGGGCAGCTGTTGCTTGCCACTTCCGGAAGCACGCTGCTTGGCGCTGCTCACTTGGTCATGCAGCCACGCGCAGCATCCCATGAAGGCAGCTGGGACGGAGACGGTCCAGCTGCCTATCGAGGATTCCTCAGTGACATTTTCGTTTCACCAGCTGCGAAGGGCACCTTGGAACTCACAGCAACTTTTTGGAAAAGTTTGGATTGGTGGGATGCTTCTTTCAGAACATCCATGGGCTCCTGTAAGTCGGATTGATATGAGCCAGGAACAAGAAGCTCGATAATATGTGGTGGACCAATTTGGGGAGGATCCCCAATTTGGCTAATATTTTTCAAGGGGTTGAAACCACCACCGAGTCACTAGTCAATGTTTCTTGCTCTTACCCTAGTTGCCGAGGCAAGGGCATTGGGCGAGCACCTTGGAATCGCCAAAGAGTCTGAAGTCTCTAAACCCATTGTCCTATCTTTCGAATCCTGGAAACTGCATGATCAGCTGCAGTTGGCAAGCGCAATATGCATGAAATTGCATCAAAACTCATATATTTTTTGCAGGTATAGACCTCCTAGTTACCTGCTAAAGAGGGCAGGAAACGATAGGCCTCCTCGCAATGTCATTATTTGACATCGGTCCAGTCGTGTCGGGCTATGTATCAACGATTATGGACACATGGTTGCAACTTGCTTCGCCGACACCAGACCTGTGGCCGCCGAGGCATTGATGTCCAGAGTTTTTGAGGCCTGCGAGGACGCAGAGCTGCCTGAAATTTCATGGTTTTGCCTCTCCGAAAATGCCTCAGTTTCTCGGCTGATTTTGATGGCCTAATTTGACAACCACGATGCTCCGTTTAGGAAGAGCTGCTTTCGGATGCCTTTGGTTTAAAGGGTGTGTTCATTGCTTGGTTGTGAGAACACATCTCTTGCACACTCACACATTGGTATCCCTGGCCCATGGCGCTCAATGGCTGGCCTGAGGCGATGTCTTTTTATGAAGGCCTGGGGTTCACACCAACCGCTGCAACGGTATCTTTGATCTTAATCCTGTATCATCCTTTATCCTTTTGTCAAAATACTTTCAAACAACGTGAGAGCAACGCAGAATTTTTTGTACATTAAATTAAATATAGTTAGTTATATCTACACTTATACAGTGCATTGATTAGGGAGCGTCTTGATTTTTTTGATGGATGACACACTGATAGTGCATGATAATACATTGATCAATCATCATGCGATTAACAAATTCATAGGATATCCATAGAGCATTGCAATTCTTGACCCGAACGCGCCAAGGTATGGAACTATCCAGAGATGTACGAGAAAATGCCATGACACCTTCCAAAAAGTGTGTGTTGACGCGGCTCAAAGCTTCGGCATTTGTTGGTGACTTCCATGCTTTCTGGCTATTGGCTATGTCACCTCCTGTGCTAGAACCCATCGATATTATGAAACATAACGATTGATGCCACGGCCAGCAATTTGCAGCCTTGCAGCTCAAGTGCTTTGACCCAACGCTGGAATGTCATGATTCCAAAGTTCAAGATTTTCAAATCTGTTGCACAGGACTCTTCAAGTTTTCTTTAACAGCAATTCGGCGGAAACAGACTTGAGAGCCTCAGTCAACCTTTCAAGCGTGTTCAAGCTGAGTATTTTACGATCACATCCTGTAAAGCTTCCAGGCTGAAAGAAACAGAACCAAGTCTGGAATTTCTGGGGTCCGACTTTAAACCCGGAACGTTGCAGTACCATGTGGGAAGTCACCTCACACTGAGTGGTGTTGCAGATGGCATCTTATTCTAAGACATCAGCTAAGGCCTGGGAGGAGAGTGGGGCAATTGATTTTCATGTTTAACTTTCTGTATGTCAACTTTGGATGATCTATACACAGTCGACTATGTATGATTGTATGCTGTAGATTGCTGTAGATTGAATGCTATGCCAGATTTGCCTACAGTTCTGCAGAAATTCATGGCCATGCCAGATTCTAGAAGATCTCAGACTCGCGCTGTGATATTCTCTATAGATGTCATTCGCAACTCTAGTCCAGTCAGACTCGTTTGAGTTGGATCTCAGCTTTAGCTTACAGCTATGTTGCTACCAGTATGCGGGCGTTTTCTGATCCAAAGAATCAATGCATGCGATGTAGATTCTAGACGTTGTGTTGTGGTGTCAGATCTTGCCTGGTTCATAGTCACTTTTCAATCAGACTTTCTATTTGAGGTCATTTTTTGCCACTCAAATTAAGATTCAGAGTTTGCCTCCTTCCGCTTGTTTCTCCGGTACCTGAACTCAAAGTCACCTTTCAAGGATGAGTATCTCTTTAGAATGAATTTCGGGACTTGACATTACAACAGGATACTTTGCCGCTCCTATACAGGCTGGGAACAATGTTGGTGGAGGTGGTTGGGCAAAAGCCAAGCACCAGTCTGCTGGAGGAGGCTGATCGTGAACAGCTAAACTCGTGAGCCTAGGTCTTGGTATGTGAAAGCCAGCGAAAGCATGAACTTATTGCCGCTGTTGAACAGTGTGAAGATTTCATACACCATCCTGCAAATTTCATAAGAATGACTGACTACATGACAATAATGAACAATATGGTTTTATATTGTCATGTGCTGCTAATGTGAAACTTACACAATAGTTCATTTATGTTCGTTTGAAATCAATTGACAACGAACTATATAGTTGATTTTTTGACTTCCTGCAGGTGGTAGCACCTTGGAGAGGATCCAACAAATCGAGTTGGAGATCTCCAGAACACAGAAAAACAAGGCCACATACGGCCGTCGTGTTTCGTGCGGGCTCAAGGTGAGCAATGTTTTTAGACTAGTTACTTTGATGTTTGATGATGCATTGTATGGTATACTATATGCACTACCTGCAAGGGAACAATGCCCAAATATCAAATGAATGCAAATATACAGATTCGATGTACACTTTGAGAATTCTCTCTGTTCTCAAAATGTTGCATGTCGCTTCCAGCGATCCATCCTGCTGGTCATTCTGTATCAGTAAGATTGAAACTGGGGAGTATGGGAAGGACAGACATGTTTCTGATTGTTTCTGGACGTGTGGCATCAAGATGCAGCAATTTGTGAAGACTGGTGTTCTTGCTTGTTTGCAATGGTGGTGACTCATCATCCAGCCGTGCGATGTTGGATATGGCATGAGATTTGAGGCAACTGCGAAGCATCTTGGAGAGCTAGAATCTCAGTTCAGACAAAGATGTTGCTTTTGGATGTCCAGCACGGGTTCAGAGAGTGCGATTCTACAGACCTGTGCCACATTGGCATACTATATTGGCATCATTTCAATGATGCTATCTATTGATTCGAGTAATCATTAACAGTTAACACTTTTCGCAATTGGATCCTGATGTTTGTCATTCTTTGCCATGCTCAGCAGAATCTCACGGGATCACTATAGAGATGTGTAGACCCAAAAGGTCCCAATAGGTTCCAATAACGTCCAACAGGTTCAACCCTCTCCAAATGAAACAAGTCAGACTTAAGCGCCTGCCTTCTTTTCTTCAAAGGCTCAAGGCCAAGCTTTGCAAACTCAAACGTGATTTGCTAGAGCCTTCGGGTGGAGGCCAGCAAAAACTGCACAACATCCGAAGTCAGCAGATCTTGAAGTCCCAATGTGAATGTGTCATCTTGTTCCAATTTTGGCCCCAAGTGAACAGATGAATCAAATGACGAAACTCCAGAAATTTGACTTCATCATTGTGTGCTTGATGTGCAGGCGGTGGGAAGTGTGCAGGATTTGAGGCTCGCTGACGTGGGAGCATCAGCTGTTTATTGTCCATGCAAGACGATGCCCCGAACTGTGCTGCACTGCAAGTGCTTGACCATGTTTTCACCATGTTCATCGACATCACTTGGCAAGTACCAACATACCCTGCACAATGTGAGTTTCAAGGACATGTCACTTGCATCCACAGCCCCCACACGATGGCAGACTTGCAGAGTGGTCACAGGTGCAAAAGATGGGTGATGCTCGCATTGGCCTTGTTGGATTTCCTTCTGTTGGGAAGTCTTCCTTGCTCACAGCTCTCACTGGTGTTCAGCTGGGCACCCGGACAGGCAACCAACCGAGAAAAGAACACTATGATACAATCAAATATTTCTGAGTGAACGCAACTACTTTTCCCATTTTTTACCAGTGCGGCAAGAGGGGGCAGCTTATTTCATCAGCTTAAATGCTTTTCTAAGCGGCTAAAGCATGAAGGTTCTTGAAGATACTTCTTGGCAAATCACATGCAGCTCGTTGGAGGGTTTCATTGATGAATCCATTCAGAGCCGTCAGTGAAAGGTCAGAGGCTGCAGCCTATGAGTTGCCACCTTACAGAAATATCCTTCAACCCAGATCAACGTTGCACTATGACCCACTCAGTTGATCAACCAGCCAACTTGACAGCCCTTCGACTCGTTGCCAAGGTTCACTACTTTGACCTGTATCCCAGGTGTTATTTATTACAATGATGTTTGGGGCCTAAGATGTGATCATTTTCACCTATTTTCACCATATAGTGTTCAGTGAAATCCAGGTGCGAATCCAGTTGCTGGACCTGCCCGGATTGATTGTGGGTTTGACACTTGGGTGATGTCAGGACCCCAATGGTGTAGCTTAATTGAAGCGGAGTGGCTTGAGGTGCCTCAACAGGGAAAGGTCGTGGAAGACAAGTTATTGTCACTTAGAAGCAACTTAGTTTGTGACGCAGATGAATGATGGAATGCAGCAAGATTGGACACAGTGTTTATTTATGTTTATTTGCAAGGTGCCACTTACAAGGTGTCATAATCACTTCAAAACCTCTTGAGACCAACCTGCTCATCCTCCAACTCCAGGCAACTGCGAAGTCTTGTGATATCATCCTCATGGTCACCTGCTGCATTTAGTCACCACTGGAAGCGCAGTTTGCTCCACTCAATGTGACTTCATGTCAGTTGAGGTCTTAGATCCCACGAAGGATGATGCTCAGAAAGAGATGCTGACGAAGGACTCGTCTCTCTCTCTCTCTCTCTCTCTCCCTTGCTCTCTCCCAATACTTTTCAGTAGAATATTAACGAAACATTTATGTTTCATAAACTTATGCAACAGACTGCCCATTTTTCAACGAACCCCACGCAGGAGCTAGAGAATGTGGGCATTCGATTGAACCGCAAACCTCCAGATGTGTCAGTACGACCAACGAAAGGAGGAGGAGCTTTAACGAATCACTTTGTTTCTGTATGTGTGCATGTATGCGCGCGCGCTCAAGTGTGTGCAGTTCTGTTGGTTGTAGAGGGCTGTAATGGCGTACGTGTCGGATTTTAGCCCTATTCTTGGCTGTCCTAGTCACTGGTCTTGCTTCTATAGAATGCTATTTTCTAGTCTCGAATGGTATGTTTTGTTGCTATTTTATGTTTCTCCGTTTCTGCACTGGCAGGATTGAAATTTCAGGCAACCGTTCCCCTCAACCATTTTGATGAAGAGGTTTGTGCAACAGTGTTGAAGCAGTTTGGGCCCTAGTGGCAGTAACATCAACAGTTACTACTCATCGCAAGCTACGACAAGTTTGGCAAGCTGCACTTCGATGACCCGAGGTACAAGATGCACAATGCCGACGTGTTGGTTCGAGAGGACTGTGACTGTGAATCTTGTGTTTGCAGAAAAATTGGGCGATTTTTCCCCAGCTGTCAGGTGAGGGTTGTTAGATTTTATGTTGGTCTCCTCCTCCTTCCTCCTCCTCCTTCCTTCCTCCTTCGTCGCATTGTTCGTCTTCTTCAACCGCGAGCCTCACGTCTCCAGTGTGCGCTGCCAGACCTCAACCGCGAGCCCCTCCGTTCCCCGCCGGACCTCTACGGCGAGCAGACACGCCCAGTGTTCCCTGCTGGACCTCAACTGCGAGCCTCTGCGGCCAGTTCAATGCCGGACCTCCACTGCAACCTTCTGTGCCCAGTGTTCCCTGCCGGACCTAAACCTCGAGGGTGAATGCCAGGAAGAATGTCGGAAGATATGTCAGAAAGACCGTTAGAATGAATATCAGAAGATATGTTAGAAAGAATGCCCCAAAGAATGTCAGTAAATATGCCAGAATGGATGTCACAAGAGGCAAAATTCCAGAAAACAAGTATGGCGGGTTTGACTGTTTTGAAATGCCACCGTGGGGATTGTTCGAAGTGGAGTATTTTTCTTGCATTTCTTTAGTTGGTTGAAGCTTCAGGACGTCACGGTGGATGAGTTTATTGATGTTATTGATGGGAATCGGAAGTATTGCAAATGTGGCTCAGCTTGTAGGGATGTAATCAGCTGTTTTTTGATCTCTTTTCATGTCACAACATGTGGCAAATTTGCGCGACTCAAAGGCATTTATGTGTACAACAAGCACCTTGGCATATTGGTTGCCGCATGGCATTGCTGGAAATTATGCAGAAAAGACTTTTTTTATTTCGTTGTATTTGTTGCTTTGTTCCCCCTTTGTGCTATGATTTGCTGTTCCCTGTTGTCCTCAGGTTTGCTTTGTTACCCTGTTTTTCAACATAAAACTGTCTAGAATACGCCTTTATCAAATCAGTCACACCTCGAACACACTAATCTGGGCAATTTGTAACCCACTAGCTTCCACAGCATACAATCAGATAGCATGAGCCGGGTTTTGACTAACATTAGGTGTGACCCCTGACGGTGTTGCAGCAAGGGTAGCACCCACTGACAAAGGATAGATTTGCTGAAACTGCAAGATGTTGATGAGCTGGCCAGAAGACCCCAGTCAGTGGTTGTTTCAGCTTCTTGGCAGATCCTTTGGCTTCTCACTTCCCCCTGCGAAAGGCGTTTTGAAAGTTTTTGGTTTCTTACCAAGGTTCAGAACAAATGGAATTACGCAGCTCAACTGCAGCAATGCAGTGTATAGTGAAACCTCGCCAAAGCATAGGTGCACCGAAATTCTCTCAAAATCGCATATCCGGGCGAAAGGCGTATGCTGAAACCCGAGGATTATCTCTTGCGCAGATTGTGGGATGAGATGGAAATTGTCAGGAGATCCATGCGCGTTTGAACATGCTGATATATTCGCCGCACATGACCAAAGAATATTGAGGTCAGAACTTGTTGCACTCAGAACCGGAGACGCTGCACCGCGTCTGACAGGATCTACACGAAGAAGAAGGGTCAGTTTCCCGACTTTGCAGCAGCTTGGCTTCAGATTTGCTTCAAATTTCAATAGACTGGCCAGTTCGCTTCTAATCTTCAATCCTTAGTACGGATTACGGATTGCGCCCTTACGGTTTACTGTTTTTGAGGATGAACAGATTAGGGCACAATCTGTCAATCCTCAATCTGCCCAAGTTAGGGTTGTTCATTGATTATTTCAGGGAACCCAGGTTAGTAGGTGTCCCGGTACTTTGGATTCCTGTTAGATGAGCCTCAAGGCGGTATATATTATTTGGTATAAGCGCTTACACGTTTTCTGTCAGCCTGGAAGCCTGCAGTAAAGCGTGGATATGTCTGCAATGTTCAGTTGAGATTAATGTCTCCATTTTGGCTTAAGTGATCCGATCTACCAGATCAAAACTGAGAAGAAAACCCTCTTGCTTTTTGCATTTGTGACTCATTTTTTCGCTTTGCCCCACCCACACCACCCACCCCCCACCACCACCCAGTACCCACCACCCACCCCACCACCACCCACCAACCACTACGGAATCTTTCCTAGCGCGCTTCCCTAGGCCACTTTCCTGCGACTGCTAGATTTTACAGCTCCAGCAGGTATAGGCCCGGAATCTTCCTAGCGCACTTTGCTAGGCCAGTTTTCGGCACCTGCGAGGCTTCGTAGCGCAGCGTTCTAGAGAGGGAATCCTGCAACGGCCACCTGCTACCTCTTCTGCGGGGCGGGCGCCAAAACTGCCTGCGGCAGCATGCCACAAGTTCCTTTGAGGTTTGAGCCCATGACCTCCCCCTTTCTGAGCGCACGTTCTACCAACTGAGCTAAAGCCACTTGTGCCTTGAGAGGAAAGATTTCAGCCATCAAACAGGCAGAGTAGACCCATGCTGGAGGCGCAGAGCCGAAAGCTTCCTAAAGCAGCGCGCTAGAAAACTTCCCACGCCAAGCCCGAAACGCGTCCTACCGCAGCGCCCTAGAGATTTCTTTGGGCCCGCCCTGCACGGCTTGTGTCTTAATTCGGACTCGTCTGACTGAAAAAAGCCCGCGCAAGTGCACTGCTGCAGGGAAACTGAAGCCTTAGTGTTTTTGCTAGCAGGTATGATGACTGTAACCCTTTAGCAGAATTTCCACCAAGAAACTATAACTCCCCTGAACGGATTACGAGTAAACGGATTAGACTTCCGATCGCGGATCGGAGATTACGGAACGTGATTAGGGCCCAAAAAGATGGGAACTACCCAGATAGAAGTTGCCTGTGATATTGAGGCGTCCCGGGTTGGTAACGTCCAGTGTTGCCATGACAAGGACCCAATCATCATTACCCCACAACGTGGCAACAAGCAGTTCACAGTTGAAAATGCGGTGCTACTTTTACACAGAATCTTGGATTCAATTATCATCAATTTGGGCGTGGCTGTTATTTCTCCCGGTTCCACCGCTTTCAAAATCCCTCATGTTGACTCAGAATCCTTGCTGGAAGACTTCAAGCACGCCCTTGTGTGGGGCAGCAGCGTGAAGCAATCTCCTCAGGCCTGGTTGTTGTAGTGTGTTGCAGTCAGGTTGATCAAGTATCAATCAACATGCATCAACTGGGATTGTGCTCCATTTTGTCTTTGAATGAGAAGGGCATAGGCCGCAGAACTCGTGCTCCTTATCATAGTTTCAGACTAGGCCAGAATTGGCGGATAAATGGTATGTTGAGGTAGGTTGCCATTTCAATCAACTTGATGGCATTGATGGCTGCAATTCCAAGTGTCGAGTGAGGAACACAGATCTCACATGCTGCAATGGTAGCAGTTGTGCGATGAACAGTTCCACTGTTTGACATTTCCTTGACACAGGTGTGTGGCAAAGACCATATTTTGCATGACGAAGATGTGATCCAAATTGTGAAGCTGACATCAGCCACAGTCCAAGCAATAGGACCTAAGGATCAACAAGACAAAACTGAGTCGGGTTTCAATGCATGGCCGACTTCAGTCTGGTTGCGTTAACCAAGGCAGAGAAGGCAAAAGCTCTCCACGGAAAAAAGACAGGAGCCCCGAGAGCGCGAGTCGTGGACGTCAGGCCGTCAGGTGACTTAAGAAAGGTTTGGGGCCTGATCAACCGTCAGGAACCACCATTGCTGGATCCAACATCAAGGCCTCCACCCTGCGGATATTTTTGGGGTGATGGATGGTGATGGATGTGTTTGATTTGTCGTATGGTCATACCTCATCGAGGCACTGATCGTATAAACTTGTCAAATTGTGTGTGGAAGATGTGTGCATTGATTGTATTGACATGATGTGGCGTCACCCCAAATGGTGTAGAGGAATCGTGGCAAAACGGTTTTATTTCAGGAAATGCAAGTTCCGAGTCTTCTAAATAGTTCATCCCTGTAGTCTTCCTCAGGTTGACAAGAAGAAGGAAGACAAAGCTCCATTGAAGAGCTGACTGAATCGCAACGTTTCCCACATTTACTGGGATTGCCACCATCATGGAAGTGTGCTGAACATCGCAGCCACTGAGATGGAAATCAGTCAGACATGTTTCGACTAAGTAAACTTAAGCTATCGATTCTTTCTTTTGCTAGTTCAACTATTGGCGACCTGGTTTCTCCGTGGCATTTTAAATTTTAAGCTCTGCAAAACCTCGGAGTGCTTTAGCCAGATGTGGCAGCTTTGGAAAATATCGTGTCAATTTGCAGTTTGCGGCCCACAGCGTTGCGGTAAGTGTAGCATTCATGACTTTCAGTAACTTTAAAACTCTGAGAGTATGTTTTGGCTCGAGCTTGTCTGAACATCTAGGAATCACTCATTTGCCGATGGGTCGAATATTGCACACTATGCTGGGATGGTGCCAATTCCGGGGATGCGACAACACACCAAGTTCATCGCACAAATGGGTGCAGCCAACAACTGGACAAAAGTCCTGCAGCTGCTTTCGAAAATGCGCAGCCTTCGTTTGCAACCAAACGTCATTACTTACAATTCCAGCTCCTTGAAGCGAACTTAATGCAGTTGTTCAACTTATTGTCATGATTCAGTCTTTCAATAATCAAGTCAGAGCTTGTTAATGTTAAGACATCCCACGGTGTCAGCAAGGTATTCATGCATGTGGTCGGAGTGCTATATGGCAGCACTCCTTGGCTTTGCTAGATGAGATGAAGAAAGAGTGTCTTCAGCCTGAAACTTGCTTATGAAATGCAATAAAGGGAGTGACAACCTTGCATTTGCCAAAATATTGCCAAATACTCCAAATCGCACGCGTTTACGCACTGTACCGCGGCCTCATGTCATAAAATTATCATGAAATTATATTCAAATTTTACTAATATTACTGTAAATTTAAATGATATCTATACTGTATACTGTCTATACTATGTTCCCTGCGGCGGCCTTCATTTGCCGACACATTTGGTGACTAGAAATGTTTGAAGCCGGAGGCGGTAGGGCTTTGCATGTCCACTGAAGCAAAATGCATTGTACTCAGGATAACATTTCCTACAACACAACCATCTCTGCGTGCGAGTTTGCAGCTGGCAAAGGATTGGTTTCACAACTGCTTGCCGAGATGCGCGATGCAAATGTAGAAGCAGATTTGATCACCTTCAATGCAAGTATCACTTCGTGTGAGTGGCTTGGAGTCATTTGATGTCATTTGCTCAAAGGATTCTCACGGACATCTTCAATATGTTTTTAATGTGTTATCAGATTAAGTCAGTCCGTCTAAGTCTACAATAGCACTATGACAATGATTATATTTGATGATTATGATGTTCGTATACAGTATAGGATGAGGCTCTTGCAAGAAAATGATACATACCAGTATTGTATTTGTTCTGTTCTCTAAGGAAGGTCTCCGACTGGGAGGGAGCCTTGCACAATTTGACCGCCATGGAACGCCAGTGGATCCAAGCGGATGTGGTTACTTATGGTGTCTTTTGGCGAAAGCAATGGTTAATGAATAATCCACTGGTGTGATTCTGCCGCAAAGATTGATTCCAACCATGCCATTAGAGTGAGTCTAATCCAGGCCAGCATCAGCGCGTGTGAGAAGGGTTCTCAATGGATTGCAGCAGTGCAGCTCTTGGAAGATATGGTCGCAAGAAGGCCAGGACAGATACTGCTGGGCAGTGGCATGGGACTTTTCAGAATTTGGACTTGGATGAAGTTGAGATTTCTGCTCTTTTTACCAGTCTAATCTTGCTCCGTGTTCTCATGGTCACCAGCTTATGTTTGCCTGATTTTTTGGGCGCTTGCTGTTCGTTTATGTTTGTTTACAGTTCAGTGAGTGTTTGTTTCCTACGTTGAAATGCTTCTCTACCTGCACTCGGGAAGGCTACAAAGCAACGTCGTTGTCCAGAGCGCAGCTATCAGTGCTTGTGCCAAATGCTCGAAGTGGCAACTTGCGTTATGGATCCTCAAGCAGATGGAGGCAGCAGGATGTCATAGTTTGTGCTAATTGTGAGAACGGCTTGTACGATGGCAGGTGTTGTCATTAGTTTTTGCCCGTGCTGTAAAGGCCCAAAGCCTCCAGGCTGATGTGATAGCTTACAGTTCAGCAATCAATGCTTGCAAGAAGGGTGCAGCCTGGGAAGAAGCTCTTGAGCTACTGAGAGAGATGATGCTGGGACAAGTTGCAGCGTTGAATTGTTAGGGTGGCGTCAAGAAGTCAAGCATATTCAAAATTAGTTGAGAATGTTTAGCAAAGTCAAAATGCAGCTCTATGGTTCACAGGGCCCTTGACTTCACATCATTTCATTATTTCAGGCCGCACCACATCGTTTGGAAGGTGTTCATATACATGCGGTACCCTTCATTTACATAAACGGCGCCCAGGAAGCAGGAAGGGCCTGAACCAAATCTAATTGCTTACTGTGCTGCAATGAGTGCCTGTGAGTAGCTTGCCTGCACTCAGCTGTGAAGCAATGCAAGCTCCTTCAAAACGATGGATGTTGCGTGATGTTGCAATGACTCCCATAAGCCTGGTCCATTTTCCATTGCAAAGAGCCATGTTACAGGAAGAGGCAATGAGCGAGAAATGCCCAATTGTGTCAGTCATGGTGAATATTAAGATTTGCACAAAAAGGATCGGAAAGGGAAAGGATCTCCCAAGTGTCCCTGTTTGTGCAGAGTCCAAATGGAAACAGGAGGGCGTCTCAGTGGCAAGGCACAACATTTCTCTTCAACGAACTGCAAGGCCAGGGTTTCACGGGATGAGGATAGGGACTTCAGCTCTTGGGCGCAGGCCGAGGTCAGAAATCTTGTAGGGAATTAGCTCTATGATACTCTGAAGGTGGGTGGATGAAGACAGGAATGTATGAATGGATGTTTTTAAGATAATTTCTGCAAGTACTATTTAACTCGCTTGAGATTTTCTGATACGGGTGGCAGTTGTGCTGGCATCACCAGTCGAAGGACGTCTACTTGAGCCGAATCTCATTGCCTTTGCTGCCGCCATCAGTGCGTGCGACAAGGGTTCTCTTTGGCAGTGCGGTGGTTGCAAGTCAGACAAGAGAATCGTGGAAGCGCCTATTTGCAACATTGTGTTCAGCATACAACATATGTTCCATATAGACGCATAGAGATCTGATACGGATATATAAGCTTAGACTAGATGGATATATTTGTTTATCAATTGATGTAATCATATAGGTATAGGATGTATTCCATGTGTAGAGAGAGAGAGAGAGATGTAGGAATCATGTATAGAGATGCTAGTTCTTCCATATCATCCGCATTATGCATCATGATGTGTTTTTTTTGTAATGGCGACTCCTATAAATAACCCCCTCCGCCACACGCTGCAACACGGTCACCCCCGACATTAGTTTGGAAGTCCAACAGTGGCAATATGAGGTTGCCACAAGGGTCAAATCTTTTGGTTGGGTCAGGTGTTCAATGAAAGCCTTGCAAATTTCCGCTAGAAATTGGAAACAAGAGCCGTACTCATAGTGTTTTTTTTGAAACATGTGTTTTTTTGTGTTTTGAAACCATTGTTTTGTATATTGGTTTCCATTACAAGATGTTTTGCCTTTACCAAGGCAGGCGCTCCAGCACCTTTCAGAGCCTCGTTCAAATGTGCTGGCTATATGCAGTAGGAATTATGCAATGAAATCATGGCATGCAATCTGTCAATGCACAATGCACACTCAGCAATTTCATTTCTATAGTTTGTTTTATGTTTGTTTTATCCAAGATGGTTATGTTGAGCAAAGTGTAAAATGAACTCAGGAACTCATGGAGCGCGGGTGGGAGGCAGATAGCATAATTTGGAACAGTTGTATTAGTGCATGCAAGAAAGGATCCCAACAGCTGGGACTGGCTGCTCTTCAAAAAGCGCAAATTGCAGACCCTGCCTGTGTTTCATCATGTTGTTGTTGTTTTCTTTCCTTGGTGAATTGGTTGCACATATGCAAGGAATGCTGCCGTTTTGTTTTTTGTTCAGGTATTTGCAGGGCCACATGGTTGAATTACTCTGTAATTATAGCATATATATATATGTGTTATACATATAGGCTAGGTACATGTTTATCTCCTACGTTCTCAAAAACATCAGTGACATATTGATATGACATTTCCCTCGGCTCAAGTCCCTGCAAACCAATACAGTGCCACAAATCTATTGCCACATGTAGGCAAGCAATGGGAAACATAGTTCACATACATGAAGTTGGTCAACCCACCCCTTGATTTGCTAAGCTTTTCTGTTTTTGATTTGCATACCATATCATCATTTTATTCTAAAAATGTACGAGATGAACGATGCAGTGATAATATAAGTTGTATGTTTGTCATGTTTATTCATGTAGCATGTCCTGCTTCACGACCAAATAGAGCTGCCAAGACCCGGGCTTGCAACAGACACACACAATTGGATCGAGATCTTGCATGCTTATAGATCAAATCTTCAAACCACTTGAACATTTTCAGATGCCGTCAACGCAAGTCTTGCTTTCTAAAGTTTGAACTGTGTCCTGCCATGACTGGAGCCCATGGGGGTTTGCCTTCTGCCCTTGCAAGTGGCGAGACCCCAGTGAAGCACTTAGGATAATCAACGAAGTGGGAGGGATTTGTTGATTTGTAGATGTACTACTGTTCATGGCTAGCACTTCACCCTGGCGCCCTGTGTTTGTGTGAACATCTTGAAGAAGTATACTGCACTGACAATTCCTGGCCCAAAATGGTCAACATAACTTCTATCACAAGTTATTGGAACCCTTGCTACAAGGTGGCTGTATGTAGGCATTCCCATGCTCAGACAGTGGTTACACGTTGGTTTTCATGTTTCTACATCAGCACTCGTTGAATACTCGTCCGGCTCCACTTCACTTCCCCGAAGGCTGGTTGTCATTCTAGAATTCCTTAGGCAAAGGTGACTAGAATTTAATTCAAGACGTGGGACCACCATGAATACCCATCAGCAGCGCAGATCTTCCTTCACAAGCATGCTCTATGTTCTTGTTCTCCCACTGTATTCCCAACACTAGCGTATATCGTGGAAAAATCAATTACTGTAAAGTGTGGTTCCTCAATCCATTGTCCTGATCTCGGAGCTAACGTATCATGTTGACAAACCAGGTTTTGCGGCTGAGTGGCAGGCACCTTTGAATGAAGCCCAAGTTTCATTGAATGCGAAGCTGCAGAGTCGTCCCTTGACGTAGGCATGCTGTGAATTTACCACCCCATAATGCCTTTCGACCTGCAGCTGCACCTAGAGGAGACCATTGATGCACTTCTAATACAGCAATTGATACAGCGGGAATCGCAGTGATGGATGACCTAGATTCACAATATGTAGATATGTCATTTTGATTTGTGTCATGATGTGAAATCATGACAGGTGAATGACATTTTTGCATCAGGACTGCCGCTTCCCCTTAGTCGAAGCAAAGCATCAGGCCAATGACAATGACTCTTTTGATGACAGTCGGGCATGGCGTGTTAAGTCAAAATTGATGAGGCGTCGTCCTCTCTTGTGGGATTGGCAATCAAATCATTGTCCCAGAACATCCCATGTCTCCACGATAGTTTGCGTCATTTTTCTATGTTTCCCTGGAGAAAAGCAATCTGTGTCAACTGAGAGGCACTGGTGCATTGTTGGTTTTGACTTTTCTAACCTCGGCTGTTGCAAATCGAGTGGCGAACCGAATTCTGCTGGCCAGAGACTTAGTGAAGAACCGGTGAGTCAGAATGATTCAAGGGCTTACAGTTTGCAGGCTCGCTCGATATCGCCCGTTCCAGGTCCCTATGGCAAAGCACAGCCTTTTCCTTTCGCTGGCCACGAGTGCTGCCCAGTTCCTTTTCCGAGACACCTGAGCGGAGGAAGTGCATAGATGAAATGCAGCAGAGAAGTTAGAAATATTATGCATATTATCAATTTATTAAGTTTTGGTACGTTTCTTGAAAATGGTTTGAGGTCAAAAGGGATTGGGTTTAGAAAATTATACGGGTGAGGCTTATGCTTGATGGCTTTAATCAAGTTGGGGTTTGGTCAATTTGCTGGAAGATGGGCACGGCCTACCTTAGCTGTGACGAGGGTTCCTGAATAAGCATAGCTCATGTTATTAAAATAAGGTTGATCCTTGTGCGTCATGATTCATGACCCTGCCCTTTTTACGAATACCGGATTGCGACTGTTGACAAGCTGCGACATTTTGACTTCCAGCATCATATGTTTTTCATCATAAACACCTGCACACCGTGCTTCAGCCACCCTGAATCTGCAGTATATTTGTTGAAACAATTGCCATTTTGTGTTTCTTGTCCGAAGACAATTCAGACCATCCCTGGCGAACGGACGTTTTGTTGGTGAGAAATTCTGTCAGGTTAGCTGCCTATTTGTTGCTGCTACTGAGTCGCTCTTGGCAACAACCTTTTAGCCGCTCGATTTATGGTACTATTTTGGGGTCTACTGTTGTTGTTCATGGTGGAGTGTGACGGATTCTATAGATGTCATTTTTGTTCCATAATATATGATTTTATATGTTTATATGACAGTTGTGTTTAAGTTGTAAACTGCCTTCAGTGGACAATACTTATTTGTAAAGAATGAGGTCATAGTCAGCCACCTACAGCCATTTGTCGCCCAGGCCCTTTTTTGACCTTTGTGGCTGACTTTTGGGTACCATTGTGCCTTACTGGACTTTGTATGGAGCCTTAGCATTTGAATGATGCATGTCGGCGAATGCTCAAGGCATACTCGGCCAACTCCGGTCTTTCCGAGGTGAGGGATGCTTCTATCCCATGGTCTTCGCAGCTGCTGCCAAGCTGCCCGGTGGATTGGTTCAGGTTTTGAACCAATCCATTGTCCCATACACTGTCCTTTTCAGTGCCATCGCCCTAGAGCAAACAGATGCAGTCCGACATGAAAATATATAATGGTACTCCCAAATGGCCATAGAGGATTCCCCCAAACAATAGATTTTAGGATAAGGGCTTGCCCAATGGTCATTGGGGGTACCTCTATTTTGGATAAGCCCCATGTGGATGGCTACGGATGACGGACAGGCGTTCGTCTTGTCAAAGTACCAAGTACTTTCGATTTTCATGACTTAGTTGCCTTCCAATCTGAAGCCTAGGGAATTCAAAGTGTTCCAGAACATTTGCTGTCAACAGACAATTGGAGTGTGCAACAGAACCGAGCAAGAGACATGGTTGCAGAGTCTTTATTTCAAATTATGTTTTACAGTAACATGGAGTCAACTTGTTTGACTTTAAACTCCAAGATTACATGTTTCATTCCTCAGTCTTTGAGAAGTATGAGGAGTGTAAGGCCAAAGATCTCCAAATGTTTCTCCTTCAATCCTGGTTTAGGTGATCTTGGTTGGTCGTTCTTACGAATCATTGCAGCTCTTTGGAGTGACAGCCTTGGTTATCATTTACTGCTTAGCATTCCATAAGTTGTTTCATCCAAGTTGGGGGATGTGGCATGACGTTTTCGCATGTGATGCAGCCATGTTTGTTCTTGACAAAGTCTTGTGTTTGAGGTGGCGGTTGTACTTTTTGGTGTTCTGGTGGCAGTTGGGATGCCACATAGTCAGTGGCCTAGGTGTCATCAAGTGACACTTCCATCCAAGATTTTGACCAGCATGTGTATTTTGGGATGCCTGCAGTATATTTTAGAGGTATGTTCGCACTCTTAGATTCAAGGTTAACCTCAAACAATCCTGAAGGATTTCCAATGATTCCGATGTACTTTTTTCATTTTTCTTTGAGGTATAGATTTGCAGGGAGGAGCTTGGCAAGCCAGGGGCCCGACATGTTTCAAGATGTTGCCAGTGCCAGCTGCGCCCCTTTAACGACAGTTTCTGTGGATGGGTACGGCATGGTACGGCTATGGTATGTGAAATGTGATGCTTCCCAGGATGTTCTGCAGTGCGCAGGCAGGTGAGTGCAATGCAATTTTATTGTGCATACTGCCCTGGAAAGACCAGGAAGACGAAGGAGAAGAGACAGAACAGTAAATGGACCACAGCATGCAGTCAGTCAGACATTTCAGACAGTTTTCAGTGCTTTTTTATGCTTTTTTTGTGATCCAGGTGCATATTCTTTGCTTGCCATGGGAGTTACATTGAAGGACAGCTACACATTGGAGTGTCTACATTTTCTTCAACTCTCGGTAGGGTGAGTGAAGCACCTTACCTGAAGAGCCTGCAGGTTCATATGCGAGCTAGGTGCTTTGAAATGTTGGTGCTTCAAAATCCAACATTCCTACAAGTTCTCAAAATCTCCTACATTTGGCCATTTGTTCGCGACAGGATCTTGTTTTCAGGCAGTCCCAGGCTGGCGAGGCTCATTCCTTGGAACATGATAGAATATCATGTACGAATCTTTCAATTGAAGGTTCTTAGCATACTGAAATGCTGTGATTACATGTCTATTTGATTGCCATAGCCATACGTCACCCAATTGGTTCTCTGGCTAGTTGCAAGAGGGGCTGTCTTGGCCGGCATTGGGACTATGGTACTGAATAGGGTTCGCTTGATGTGTTTAATTTGCAAACTTGTTACAATTACCTTGCCCATTCGACCATTTGAGACGCCATTGGGAGATATGCAATCCAAATGAGAGCCATGGCCACAGATTTTGTTGGTTTTGTACTTCTAGTCTTGCAAGTTACGGGATGGTGGCATAGAAGTGCTTCGGAGATGGTGATGGAAATTGAGGTATCAAAGTGTTGGTTATCAGGATAGTGGATAGCGTGACTTTCCACTGTTGGTGTCGAAACGTGTGGGTAAAAACATATCGTATGCAGAACGGTACGCAACATGGCTTTGAAAAATAAACAGCAAAACATCAAACAACAGTGAGAAGTGTTTGCTCTCAACAAGGACAGCAGAAGACATTTTTATAATTGAGCGCAGCCACAGACGGTAAGCCCTACATCCTGCAGCCATGCTTTTTGTGCGGCTTGCCCTTGTCGCATTTCTCTTCACTTGTGCTGCGATGCTTGGACATTGAGTTCGCAGTTTGCCAGCTTGAGAACGAAGAGTTACCACTATGCCTGCAACATGTGGCGACCTCACAACATCTAACGACCAGGTGAAGGATTTTTGAAAGTTCCCAATAATTATGTGATGAAAGCTATGCAGAAAAGCTGCACTTTAGAAGCAAGCAAGATCTACCATCATCATGTGACCTGTTGCTGACTGTTCCCAGTTGGCCGTCTATTCTTACATTGCAAAGGAAGAAGAAAAAAGAAAAAGCAGCCCGACCTCAAGGAGCCTTAGGTCCTGGTTCAGAAGCACTGAACCGGGACGAGGCGGAAGAAATTCTGAAGGAGTCGCTCGAAGCAATGGTGCCACATGGAATGGTGTGAAGCCTTTTTGCGCATGTTCATGTGTAACATTACCGCGCCACTTAACCAGGATTTATAGAATTTTCAGAATGTTTGTCATAATTACTGTCTATGGCATGGTTCCCAAAAATTATTTTGAGATCTTCGAGATATCAAAACCATGTAGAGTGATAAGTCAGAACGGAGCACATTCCTTTCAATCCATGTTGTGATGCGGCACCATGTTTTCCGTAAGGTACAGAGGGAACTTTGGCCAGGAGAGCCGGAAGCGATATTAGAATCACATGCATTTTCACATGTTTTCATCCAATTTCACCATCTTTTGGTAGGGTGCCCCATAGAATCTTTCCATTTCACCATCCATAGGTTTTCAAGGTTTACCGTTGTTTAAACTCCAGGATGGTGACCCCTTGCGACGTAGGGGCCTTGACCTGGCCTGTTCGGCTTGTGCCTTGACCTGCCAATGGAATTGGAGACTTTTTAAGGAGATTTTTTTTAACATTTGGCAATCCCCGGTGACAGGTTGACATGTAACTCAAGTATATATTGAAATATGTGATTAGGTGCCAGTCTCTATAAATTGAACTTGACAATTTGTCATTTGTTGTTGTTTGTTCTATCAGCTGTGCAAGGTAAACTGGCGGCAAAAAGTCCCTTGGATTGAGGTAAGGTTTTGTTGGGAGTTTCTATGGTCTTCTCAGTGCATTGGCAGATTGACGTGAAACTCAACCGGAATCAATTCACTGGGATTCAGGCAACATATCGGGGTTTGGATGGTGTGAGGTATCCATTCATTGTGGCACAGCCATGTCATTCTTTCTCAGGGCTCACGCTTTCCAGCCTTCAAATTGACATTGTCACCAAGGATTTCAAAGCCGAGTTGCAAGCAAGATCAAAGGCAACTAATCGAGCAGAGTGCATCAGGGTGTTATGATTGGTATGATGTGGATTGATGTGGTATGTTGTGGCTGCTCAGATCAATGCAAGATGGCCTATTTCAATTCTTGGCCTTGGACATGCCTGGTAACATTCTTAAACTATATAGCGACTTTGATGCTGAGTTCCCGGCAAGGCAAAATGTCCGAAGAGGATCGGCGCACGGTCTTCCGTCGCGGCGTTCAAGGTGCTTGTGCCGAAGAACTGTTTCCGCAGCAGATGGCGATAGACCCTTGCCAGCCAGAAGAGCCGATCCGGGGCTTGCGTACCCTCTGTCATCATCACTGCAGATAAATATCTTGTACCGACAAGCCAGAATGGCCAAATGTTTGCAGTGTAATGTTTGGCTGAAGATTTTCGCTGAGAATGGCACTACCAGGTCAAAGATCTATATAAGGCTCTAAGTCAGACAAATTCCATGTTTTTTTAAATCTTTGCTTGCTGGGCGCCCAGGTAGAGAAGGGAGGCCAAGAGTTCTACGTTGATTTTCAGGAAGCTGTAGGTAGCCAACATGGACGCGTGAGCGTGAAGGCCATGAGCCCTGAAATCAAGGCCCTGCGTGCCATGAGCACCAAAAATCATTGAGATTGGTTGGTTGTCATAATTCAATATAATTCATTGTATCTAAATTTCTGACACATCCTCGTATGTACCGAATGGCCACTATTTTGATTACATGTTGACATCCGCATGGCTTGAGTCAATGAGTTGCCAACTTGCTTTCCTCCTGTGAATTGCTGCATGTACAGTTCTTGGCAAAAGATCGTTGGAATGTGTGTGCTATGTGCAACTATACTTTGCCACTGACGTGCTTGGTAAGCAAAGAGAGCTCTGTCAGGCAGATGCGATGGTTGCTTGTCAACATGCTTTGAAGCTGTATGACAAAGAGCTCTTGAAGGAGGCTTGCATGTCACATGTCCAATTGAATTCAGGGATTCTGATTAAGGTTCTTCTTAGTGTATTTGAAAGATACTTGTATAAAATCGAGGCAGTTGCATTTTGCCCCAAGGCCTTTGTTGCTGTTCACCTGGGCAGGTCTTATCAATCCCTAAAGGTGGTAGAGGATCAGACCTGGATTTTACCCAGCTCCTTTGCGGCCGGAAGATGGCCAACGAAGCTTGGACTCTAAACACAAGGTTTCACATGGTTTTCCAATGTTTCCAATGGTGCTGTTGAATGCTAGCTAGCAGCAAAAAAATTGTCAATATAGGAGTGTTGATATTTCAAACTTCCATTCTGTTGCTTGACAAGGGTCATCAGAGTTGCTTTTCCAGGCTGCATCTGACACTGCATCTCTCTTTCTCTCTCTTACAATGCAAGTATAGGCATGCAGAAGCTCTTCGATGAGCAGCAGGAAAGTGGCCTGTTGTGACGGCATTCTTGCACTATCTAATAGTCAATGATTTTATTTGCATTTGCAAAAAAGGACGTCTAAGCTTCTAAATATATGCGAATATCACTAGGTTATGCTAGCTTGGTGCTGTGTTCTGCAAACTTTTTGTTGGCCAGCGGCCCAAGATATTCCAAGACATGAGGTTTGTGACGATGATGAGTCTGACGACACAGCTGAGCTTTAACAACAGCTGCAGGGAGCGCCAAAGAGCGTACTGCATGTGGGAAACCGATCATCAAATCGTGTGAAGAAATAACAGTCCTGGAGTCATGGGCCAGACCATCATCAGGACTAGCGTTGGTTTTCACCTGCGATGTTAACAGAAAGAAGTCAAACCGTGATGATAGCAGCAACGTGGCCATGAGAATGCTTTACACAGTTCAACTTGACGTGTTCTTAGAATTTCTTAGCCACAGCCTGTTCAGCAAGGTCAACTTGCCGCAAGAGCTCGTCATTCTGACAGTTTGTGCTACGTGTGCAGCGGTGCAGTTCTCTGTTTCTACCTCAGTCGCCAGTTCTAGTGGACTTAAGGGAAACCATGGGAAGCCCATTGCAACTCCGCTGCATTCTATGATTCTATGAAGCTCAAGGGCCTTTCCCCGGGGCGGAAGGGCTGCTGGGAATGACGCTAGCTGCCAAGATCAGTGCCAGTGGCCATTGGAGCAAGGCCCTTTCAACGTTGCATAACGCTGTATCGCCAGAAGAAAGGGACTATGCTGCTGCTATCACATCATGCCTCCAAAGCCTCCGGTGGACCTGGGCCTTACAACTCTTGGACGACACACTTTCGGGTCATCTTCGGATGGGAGAAGCCACATGGAACAAAATTGTCAGTGCGGCAGGTCGCCACAAATCATGGCAAGCCGCCATCCGGCTTTTTGGGCAATACCCAGAAAACAGAGCAGCTTCCCTCGACGTTCAGCACTACTTTGCTATACTGGATGGTGTATATTATACGGATGATAGTGATAGTTAGTATAATGCTTACATGTCCATGATGATCTTTTGAAGGATGTTACAGTGTCAAATAAGGGCATGGCGACTATTGTATCCCGCTTAGGTGCGGATCAAGAAGGCTTAATTAGACACTAGCATGTAAGAGCTACTTGTTTGGATCTTGTTTGGTAGTAGTACCAAAGGAAGTGCAGGATGAGACAGTGAGATAGGGCTTACTTGATCTAAGTTGCATTGTTTGTGGCTAGTCCAAGAAACGGAAGATGTTGTTGAATGTGGATGCGGCTGTCAGGTCTCTCCCAGCATTATCGCTTACAGCGCAGCCATGAGTGCCTGCGACAAAGGTGAGCAATGGCAGCTAGCACTTTCATTTTTGCATGAACTTTCTTTGGCTGGAATCCAGGTCAGGTGTGCGATGGGCTGCTTCCAGTTCGTATTTGTATGCTTTACATGACAATTATGAACAGCTATTTGTGCATGCACACTTTGTGAATCTTTTATTTTTTGTGAAGGCTTCATCAATTTTTGAGAAAACCGAAAACCTGGAAGTGGTGCACGCTGGTATTAGTTGTCCGATTACCAACAGCTGCATGCAGCGTCACATAGCGTAGGGCAATTCAATATCGAGATTTTCAGCCTGCGACATGCGGCCCCTGCAGGCAGACCTGATCTTGCTCAACACAGCTATCAATGTTTGCGCTAGCTCTGGCTGCTGGCAGCATTCATTGTTTTTGCTATCATCATTGGAGAAGTGGAAAGTGGAGCCAGATGAGATCTCGACAAATTCCGCCTTGAGGGCCTTGGAGAAAAGTGGCAACTGGGATCATTCACTGTCGCTACTTTTCTCCATGGCTAGCCGTGACCTGATTTCATACAATACTGTGATCAGTGCATGTGGAAAGGGCTCCAATTGGCGCCTGGCCCTCTTGTTGATGGATCACCTTGAAAGGGAGAAACTGAAACCAGATTTGGTGACCATGAATTCTGCCATGAGTGCATGTGAAAAGGTTGGCCACTGGGAAGCCGCTTTTTACTTGTTGCACTCCCTTTTTGGCAGAAGACTCAGCAAAGATGCCGTCTCATACACTGCGGCCATCAGCTCATGCAATGCAGATAGAAAATGGCAGCTAGCATTAGCTTGCTTCGATATTTCGCATCAAGATAGCATCGACGTTGTGACCTTGAATGCGGTAATCAACACCTGCGCCAAGGCAGAACGCTGGCAAGAATCCTTAGAGTTGCGGGCATCAGAACGAATAAATTTTGTTTGTGCATCCTGATGTGTATTTTTTGCAGGATTTTTCAAGGTTTTTAGATGGTAAATAAGCTTCGTACAACGTTCTACAGATAAGTCAAAATCAACAAGCATTTTGGGGTGGGTCGTTCGTTTGTCAGTCCGGATTGATCGGCAGGGGCCTGAAGTAAATGTGTTAATTATAGACTACGTGTGTATTTTCCCGATTTGTCTTGACAACAGCCCTATTGTAGAGGTGTCCATTTGAGCCTAACTTGCGGAAATAATACTGTATCTGATGATTGTAGCAAGCCATTGTGTACTGCAAAATGTGCCTTTTGGTGGCGAGGTTATTGTTCAACAGTTCTGTTGTTGGCATCCGATCTCTACAGCCCAATTTGGTGTCTTTCAATGCCGCCATCAGTGCCTGTGAAGCAGCTGGTGAGTGGCAAGTAGCACTTTGCTTGTTGGCATGTATCACAGTTTCCTCCCACAAAGCCGACCTGTTGACTTACAACTCAGTTATAAGTGCATTGGGAAGGGGTGAGCAATGGCAGTTAGCACTTTTGTTTCTTCATGGATTTTTGCCAAAAGCTGGCTTGACGCCTGATGTTTTCAGTTTCACTGCAGCTATCAGTGCAATGGAAAAAGCAGCAAATGGAGACCAAGCCTTGGCTCTTTTGGCATGTGCTAAACGCATCCTGCCGGAAGGTCCCAATATGGTACTGTACAGTGCTGTCATCAGTGCCTGTGAAAAGAGCAAGCAATGGCCAGAGGCTCTGGCATTGTTGTTCGAAGCACGTGAAGAAGCTTTGCAAACATCTTTGGTTGCATACAATTCAGCCCTCAGTGCATGTGAGAAGGGCTCTCAGTGGGAGACCGCCCTTCTACTGTTGTTTCAGCTGGATGAAGTGTTGCTGCAGCCGGACGTTGTCACTTGCAGTGCTGCCATCAGTTCCTGCGAAAGCAGCCGTCACTGGGAGATGGCCCTTATCTTGTTCACAAGTTTACGCGAGCAAACTTCACCAGATGTAATCATATATGGCTCTATCATAGCTGCTTGTGAAAAGGGCAAAGCTTGGCAAGAAGCATTCTTGCTGTTTCAGTACATGCTGGAAGACGCCTTGAGACCAGACATTATCATTTGCAACGCTTTGATCAGCTCATGCTACATGTCTGCTCGGTGGACTGTGGCCATGCATGCTTTGCAGACTCTCCAAGACTTGCTTTTGCAAGCCAGCGTTGCTTGGCGTCACAGGGCCATACAAAGCCAACTATTTAGATTCCAGGAATCTTCAGTCAGTCGATCAAGTCCCCTTGTTCGCAGATAATGTTTTTTCTTTCACACGGCAGATCGCGAGCCTCATGTTACATGACCAGCATGTGGATGAGGTTGGTGGGTGGGGATGTCACCGGATGGCAGGGACAAATCTATTGTACTAGCGACCGTTGACTCTTGGTGAGTTGGTGCATGTGGTTTGCAATAGACCATGTGGGGGCATAGCTTAGGCTCTCGCATGTTTCAGCAACATGTACTTGCCTTAGTTCCTTTGCAGGTAATATCCTACAATGCTGCCATGAGCACTTGTGAGCGAAGTGGACAGTGGCAAGTGGCAATGCTTTTGTTCCATGAACTTCACCAGCAGCATTTGGAAAGCACCAGTGTGACCTCCAGCGTTATTACCAGGTGCGGGCGCTGTCTGCTCACAAAGGTTGTCCTCCAAGCCAAAAGCGAATGTTGCAAAGGAGTTTCCGTTTCACCTTGGAATTAGAGAAGATGAAGGGCTTTGATGGGCTTACATATCATTGCGGGCTTGTCAAATGTGGATAGTCACTGTCAGAATGGTACATCCATATTAAATTTGCATTTGCATGTATAATTTTATAAGTCTTTTCAATGTGGGTGCACGGCCAAGAACACACATGGATCCGCATGACCACTGTTGCAGGGCATGCCAAGCAAGTTTACAGTGGCAGACGGTGATGGCAGTTCTGCAGGATTTATGTCCAGACCTGGGGGCCTACACTACAGCGGTGGCTGCGGCTGAGTATGGTTTGCAGCATCAAGGAACAGTAGATCTCTTGTCTCAGATTGAGACATTGGGTATCATTGCTCACTCGCAGATTGGAAGCCCAAGTGTGCCAGTGAAGGAAAAAAGAACAAACTAGACTACCATGTCTTTGACTTCTCTGAACTTGCCTTCAGTTTTCGCATAGTGCAGCATGGATGATTACTTGGCACCTTGCAATAAAGTCAGGGTTTCCAAGCGATCTCTCAGCCACTATGATCTCCATCCATTTTTTTCATGAGCATAGTTCCAGTGGACTCCAAGAAGTTCCCTTTTCTTCAGCTCTTGCCTTTGTAGAATCCGCGCCCTGTGATATTCTTTCATGAGCAAGAGCGGTCGGGAAAAGGCTTCAAGCAATTCAAACTGCTCCAAAGATGTCAAAATCACTGGTATCGCTGGTGATCAAAAGGGGATTATTTTAAATCACCTTGTTCAAGTTCAGCATGGAAAAGTTTGATATCTGAATAAGATCATTAAGATATAATTGATATGTCAACCACATATAGTTCATCATCATAAGACCGACTTCATGAATCATGATAATCATGACCATGTAAAATTTCATGACCATTTGGTGACCCAAGGTCCAACTCTTGGCCTTGCCCTTCGTGGTCCCTGAACTTGATGAACGTCGGCGTTTGATTACCGCCAGGGTCTTGCCAAATCCCTGTTAGATATGTCAAAGATGATGAAAAATGGATTGCATGATACTGGAAAATGTGGATTTGTCATGATTTATATTGATTTATGATATTTAACAACCATCAGCATCATCAGCAATCAACTTACCAGGGACATGATGTGACACATGAGGATGAAGGTTGTTGCCAGGTTGCTGAAGCTACTTGACCTTGTTTACTTGCATAGACTTGCAACATTTCAGACATCTCGCCGTAGTGGAAGGCCCAAACACAGGACCGATAAACGCTGTCAATATTGCCGAGTGTGGTTCACATGGCTGACCCAGCGGAGCCGGTCTTGAAACGGCAAAAGACGATCGGCACTCAAACCTTTGATGAAGCCCGGCAAGGTGTCCTGAAGGAATATGATCGAGAGGAAATGCTTGAAGGAATCTTTGATGCCTGGGATTATGATGGTAATGGTAGCTTGACCTTGGAGGAGATTTTGCCGTTCTACATGAAGAGTAGTAAGACCAATGATGTTTTGGAGCCTCAAGTTCGCACAGGATTCGAAAAATTTTGCACTTCGCAGGGTTTGCAAGCCACCGACGGCCTTACAAAATCAGCCTTCAAAACATGGCTTAGTAAGCTGACCAATGAACAGTTGGCATCCCATTTCGTTCGTGTCAAGGGCTGGACCAGCGAAGCCTACAAGATGAACTTGAATTTGACAATCGTCAAAGATTACCGAGGGAAGACGATCAAAGAGATCTTGGATTCCCCTGTAACTGCCCTCAGAGGACTTTCTGATATTGGAGAAGAGGCCTTGCAGAAGCTCGGTGTGAAGACTGTTCGTGAAGTGGCTACATGGAAACCATTCCTTCTTGCACGAGCTATTGTAACCTTGGCACCAACTGAAAGTACCGACAATGACACGGAAACAGCCCCTGCAGGGGGTGGCATTTCCAAGAAGATGAACATTCGTAATATGCTTGACAAGGAATTTGAAGCCTTGCCACTCAAGCAAGTGCCTGACCTTCCTGTCTCAGCACTCAGCATTTTACCCCCAGAATGTGTAGAGGTGCTTCATACGATGCGGATCAGGACCATTAAGCACCTTGGCCAGAGGAAGTACTTCCACTGGGCAAATTCAATGCTTGAGCTGGAGCAGTATGAGGCATGAGGTGTTTTGCACCTCTTCCATGCACCTGCTCTTGCATGATATACTTCTTCTGCTAGACTTCTTCACCATTTGTGGGTTGTAGACACCTTGGAGGGTCTGACGATTTCTGAAGCAGAAAGGACTCCTTATCCGGAATCGTTTGATTGATTAAACTAGCCGCAATTTCCAGTTAAAAAAACCTGTGCTAAATGCATCCAGATGCCTTCAAAACCTTTTCTGAGATTCTGTGGCGTCCATGTTCTGAAGCGTTTCTGCAACAGTTGCTGATTTGTGTTGATTGCCACCGAGGCCGGATGGCGATGCCTTCATGGTGCCTCTGCGCCAGCTACTCCATGGTACGGTGCTTGGTGCTGACTCGCTATTTCATTTAGCTTGGAAGATCTTGAAAGTGTCAACACCCCGTTGTGTCGTGCTTGGGACTTGGCTGTCTCGTGTCAGAATTGGTGTCAGCCAGGCTTGCTTTGACATATTGGGTGTTTGAAACTCAGCATTCCCTCGGAGAATGTCATCATCCATCCTGAGCAGAAAATTGGACACAGATTGTATGTGCTGTCAAAAGATGTTAAATGTACCGTGCATCTGAACACGGCAGTAGGTCAATCTACCACTGCTCACGTCATATTTGTCTACAGTATATTATGTTTGATATAATATATTGTTATACTTTCCATCCTTTTATTGGTAGCACCAAAAGATTTCACTTTTGCACAGTCTGATACATGGCCAGCATGCAAATTGACAGATATCTTGATGAATGCAGATCTGTCGGCCACCAGGTGCAACGTGGTCTTCAGCCTTTCAACACTACGATTAGTGAAAAAAGCCTCCGCAGCAACAGTGGTTCTGGCCAATGTGGGCATCACAGATCAAACATGAGACCTTTTTTCTGCTTTGGGATGGATAGCCTAAATGTAGAAGGGTCAGAAGTCAGAAGGTACTCATTCAATGGGCAGAGTGCTGGAAAGATTTGTTTCAGGTTGCAGCCTTGCCGCTGAGTGCCTGGTTCCTCAGCTGCTTACCTTGCTCACTTCGATGGCTGGACATCTTCGCATACCAAGGCGTTGGTTTTTTGTTGCCCTTTGCCGCTATTGCAGTCCGGAACTTGTGGGCCAGAGCTGGGTTCAAAAGCATCAACATGTCTCAGCACAGCAACATGAATGGACATGTCATGGAAACCAAGCCAGGGAACTTGTTGACATATTCTTGATTTGTGCTATTGGGACTGCAACACAATCGGCGATTGTGAAGGCTTCTTTGTTTTTTTTTTGGTCTTTAAGCTGGTGACACACGCCAGTTGCAGCCGACCAAAGATTTTGCACTTTGGGATTTCTAGTGATGAATACATTGTATAGACATGGTTGGCATTTTTGTAGGGGCGCAAGCAAGCGCGAAATTGGGATGTCATTGTCATGAGCGTGAAGAAAGGATACCTTAAGTAGCTGTACCTGTGTAGAACCCGCACTTGTTCGCGATCGGCTGAACATATGCGTACCCTTGGGGATTTTCCGCAGCAACTTTTGACTTTTTGCGGTTGTTTGTGAAGATAGCTGTGATGAACTTTGAACACATTTCATTTTTGAATATGTAGTACAGTGTAATATTATGTAGTATGTTTTTCGATTTGGAAGCAATGCCATGGAGCAGCACGAGTTTGCTAGGTGCCTCCATATTTTATCATTTTGGATCATTCCTTCAGCAGCCGTTCAAGGCAACAACCTTTCCGCTGGACATTTGCATTCAGCTTGGTGTTGGCCGTGCCCTTGGCATTTTATACGGACCGGAACCGGAGGTCCAGTTATGCTTACACAATGGGAATCCATTTGATTTCCCTTGGGAAAGGGAAGTAACAGATTCAGGTAGTGCCCAAAGCTTGAAGAGTGCTGAGCTGCCAAGGTCGTGGTAGGGAACCTGCTGTATGGTCCTATCCTCAGCATATCCTCAGCTCCACAGAATGATGTCATCAGACTGGATCGCAGCTCAGGAAGTACCTCCTGGCGACGGCCAAAGCGATGAGACGTAATATCTTCGCTTTATATATATATATATATAGATATAGACGACTAGTCTACTTACAAAGGCATTTGACGAGTCCTTTCCGCTTTCTGCGTTTTGTTTCTGTTCTCTGGGCCAAAGCTGCTTGTGGTTGCTATCAAAAGTCTCGTTGAGACTTGGGTGCAAGTTGTGTATGGTTGCAGTTTTTTTCGCAGGTAAACGGAAGGCGGTGTGAAAAAAAACGATGGGTGCATGCATGGTGCATGCCATTCTTGTTTGCGCTGGGCTTCAGAGCAGTGTGTACGATTCAGATTTGATTTGCCATTGCCTTTGTTCGATGATCGTCAGAAAAATCGTTCAACTTGCCTGATACCCTGGTGCAGCTGGTTTCAAGTGTGCCGGGCCCGGCGAATTCCGCAGGGTGCCCGGGGTCATGGCTTCTGTGATGAGAATCTTGAGATTTATGCTGGGCCCTCCAGGGGCATAAGCCTCAGCTTCATGAAAATTTGCAGCAAAGTATGAGCGCCAGCTGCCAATAGGCCCGTGAAATTGCAGGTTTCAAAAAGTGACAGCGATCGATTTATTTGTTTGCAAATTTTATTGTTCCGAGGTTCCATTGTGGATAGTCCTGGCATTTGATAGCATCATGCTCATGTTGCTCATGAGTGTAATTCTCTTGTGCAGGCCTCAGGAATTCCAGTGACTTGTCGATGACTGACATGATTATATATATATATAGTGATTGGTAGAGTCACTTTGCAAAGAAAACTGTGGAGATCTCATGAATAGAGCAGACATCAGCAGCCTGGTGTTCGCAGATACTGCATAGGTGACTATAGCAGCATATTTCCAGCAAGTTAGGGAGCAACCAAGGTTGCTACCAAAGAAAGTCTTGTCCAAGTCCAAATTGGTGCGGAGTGCTAGGAACAGGCTCCCACCGTGCGACGATATGACAGTGAGATTCGTGTTGTAAAGAGCTCCGACCGAACACCAAGACAAGTACATCGTTTCTTCACTGGTTTGTGGAGATTCTTACTGCAGATATGAACTCTTAAGTAGCAATTCATGGAAAGTAGAAAATTCATGAACTCCATGTATTTGATTTCTTGGAGGTGTTGCCATGTGTTGCGTTGTTCATTATGTTCGTTGCCTCATTGCTTTTGTTGGGCTTGTGAAGGCTGGTCCGTTGGCTTCATCGAATGGTGGAGTCATGGCCTCACCTCTCCGCGCTGGTGCAATCACTTGTACGAGAGAAATCTGTAGAAATGGAAACTGAAACCATTGATTGTCACAGCAATGGCCACATCACTTTTGAGAAAATGGGTGTTTTGTCATGTTTTGATTGTTTTGTCAATATGTCAATACATGTTGTGTTGTGGTTCCTTAGGCTTTCCATGCAAGGTCCGTCTAGCACTCAGTCCAAGCATGGCATGAGGCATTGATGAGGAGACCGATCATTGAGTGGAAGACTCAAGCGCTTGCCGAAACTGCAGAAATACATTTTGTTGTTCTGAGGTTAGTGCTTGGAAGCGTATGGCTGGGCAGAAAGCTTGGAAGAGGAAGCTGCAGTCTCAGGTGTTAAGTATACCCGACTCGACCAAGCAAGGACACAGCAAGGCTTGCATGATAGTTTTGGGGTGATGTTTCTACAGCCAGCATCAGCAGCCCACTTGTTTCACAGCTGACTGAGGGCTTTCCTCGGTGCCAAAAGCACCCCATGCGACTTGGCTTGGCATCAGGAAATCTGAAGTGGCAAGCCTTGGCAATGACACCATTTCCATCCATTTCCCACCTGTGATGTGCCATTGGATTGGTTGTTGGGACGCTGATTGAAGTGCGCTGCTTTTCTTTCAATTTGGTAGTCGATTTGAGTTGCACACAACGGTAGTTTCAAGGCTGTATCAGCAAAAGCTGATAGCCAGTTTGATGTGCGGGGCTTGGTGGGTGCAAGAGGGGAAGCTTGAAAGCCTCAAACATCCCCTGAGAATGCTTGATGGTCACTCGATGGCAGGTTTCAATGAAGTTTTCGCCCACTCTTGGGTGGAATCTCATTCACGAGGTTCGAAGATGGAAACCACAGCTTTGGTGTAAGATGCTTCAAGACAAGACCTTGCTTGCTCATGCTTCTTGAACACTTTGCAGGAGAACTACGTGGTCTCCTTCGCAAGAGATGGGACAGATGTTTGGGCTGAGCGGTTTCCTCGGTAATCGCAAATTGCAGCAAGTACAATCGAACTGAGTTCCATGAACGAGGCGGTCTTTCAACAAGGACACGGACTGTGAAGACTTGAGCGGCAACCCGGACCGGCTTGGCATAAGATTTGAGCCAAATTTAGGTGCTTTTGTGATATTTTGTGGCTTTGCTGTTAGCAGTTGGTCTTGTTGTCAACATATGTAACATTGGCGTACAGTGGTATACAGATACAAACCATAGTAGTCTCCATGAGTGCCTTAAGAGCGGGCACCGTGATAGTTGGTTGGATGGCTGAAAGCATTCCGAATTTGGTTTGCCAGGTAACCTGAAAAAGGGCGACCGTTTCAAGCTTGCACCCAAGTTTTGACGATTTGACATGTCTTGAATCTCAATTTTCCAACGTTTTGTCAGTCTGTCCGTACTGACGTGTAGGGTGGTGATTCAAGAGTTGTCCAGACCTCAACGCCCTGAGTGCTCAACCTCACAGTTTGCCTTGAAAGGTACGCAGATAGAGACACGTTCATCTCTGAAGCAGTTCAAAAGTATGAGGCCAACATTCACCCGTGTGAAGTTCCGGGTTTGTCTCAAACTTAAACTTTGGCTTCGAGGTGTAACCTCCAAGGCATCAAGTTGCCAGACTTGTCAAGTTCAGCCTGAAAAGCATGCAGGAAGTGCAATACTATACAGTACTATTAGTTGTTTGATTCTTGGCCAATGTGATTTTGCAAATATCCCTTGATTCTGAGGTGCCGTGTCTTATTGGGGTCGTGGCCCTTGGAGCAAGGAGGTTCGCAGTGACTCGCTTGGCTTCTCGAAGGAATGCAGCTTCTCAATGCTCGTCCCACGTCATGCTGTTGGAAGGTTTGTGTCACAACCATGGCAAAGCCCTCCAAGGATCTTGGCTTTACAGGCTCCTGACACTTGTAAATTTGTATATAGTAGTTGCCCTTTTTGTCATGATCCAGGGCTATTCTCTTCGGGTACTGATTTAGCATTAGCCAAGAATGCTGCTCCAGTTCTTTGCACCTTTTCCTGGGCATTATTAGTGTTGAGGAAGACTCCATGAGCACTGCACGCTATTGCTGCAGGCCTCCTTGGCCCCGCTTGGGAGAAGACAGGCTGCTGCTCTCAAGAGTTTTCTAGATTCTAGCATCTTCCCACGCTGAAAAGCCAAGCGTCAACGATCACGACTTCCAGAGGAAGTGGCAAGAAAGAGTACACCTGGATCCAGACCAGGAACGAGGCGAAGACATATGACCACTTGGAAGCTCTTGGAAGAACTGGTTTGTCTATATTTACTTGCTGATTGTCATAGAAACCGGTGAGATGTATGGAGCTTCATATGTGCGGGACATCACAGGACATTCACAGGTCCCTCCCATTCCCTGCCATCAGAGGTGCATGTGAGGATAGCCATCGGCAAAGACATTCGAGGCAAAGATGTCAGGCAGGAGCCCTTAGGCTTTCTGATTTCCCTTACAGATATTTTGTGAGATGTTCTGTTTGATATTTTCAGAGGTTCAAAGCTCAACCTCATCGGCTTCAAGTTGATCTCGCAGACTGGAGACCCAATTTGTTGCGCCAGTTCTGCGGACCTTTGCCACAGAAATGTGTCATATGACAATGAAGATAAACTNGTCCACAGAAATAGTGTCATATGACAATGAAGATAAACTATCAAGGTTATATCGTAAGATGTTAGATGTATTATATATATATATATAATATGTATATATACATGTATATGATATAAGAGATCTCCATTTAAAACGATTCTATTTTTTACGTCCTGAGTAGCGTTGATATTTCCTGGTGACCTGACACATGCAATGTGACCTTCCATGAATGAGTGAATTTGGTCAGTTTGGTCGGCCAAAGCCAAGGTCGGCACTGAAGTTCTAGCACTTTTGCATGGCATGCAACTGAGTTTTGCAAGAATTTGTCGCCATTTCAAGGGATGAGTCTACCACGTGACATGATCCCTCTCTCACTAACAGTGACCTAAAACCTGGATTGTACATTGTCATGTTTATATTTAGTCATTTTCAGTAGCAGACTTTATGTGGATCACTATTCAACTCCATGTTTCACTGTGGCTGAAAGTGGTAAAACTAAGACCTATGTTAAACATTTTCAGACAAGCTGTAGCCTAGTCATACTCTTTAATCACGCTGTGCCTCCTACTACTGCAAACTGCACATTTATGCAGATCAATGTGAGACTTGGTTTTTCCTCCATGTTGAAGGTACGTTGGCGCATCGTATCAACTCTGATGATGCAACCTGGTACATTGACGAGTCCAAGGATGACGGCAGGTGCAAACCCACCGCCACGTAGAAGGACGTAGTGGGAGAGCCCGCAAAGATCCTCAAAGATATCCAAAGCTTATGTGCGGTCTTGGTCATTCCCTGTCCACGAGAATTGAGCTGTTGTGAAATCCATATTTGTCCAAGTTTGCATCGATGCATTGTGCATGTATACATAAAAGATGCAAAAAAGCGCTTGTATGCATCATTATCCATAATACACTTGCGTGCAGTCAGCGATCAGATCAACTCATTCAAACCACAATTTGATGTGTCATTCTTTTGTGATTTGTATATAAGATGCTGCAGATTTCACAAACAGGTTCATCCAGATCACCATTTTCAAGCTTGAGGCCTTGGAAAGGCAGGGAGCAGACATGGCCACAGGTCAGAATGGCAGAGACTGAGAGTATCAATAAATGAATCCAAAGGGCCGATGAATACTGGCATAAGAGGTTGCATTGAAATATATGAAATATGATGAAATTATTGATGCGTTTAGATATTTTTAAGAACCATCTTGCGGAAGAGTGAGGTTGGGGTTGCCCACTTGGAAACAAGCACAGTCATGAATTGGCCAAGATGTGACCTGTGCATGCGTAGGTGGACGCGAGTCTTTGAAGGCAACGGCAGCACATTTTTGAAGTGAATATGAGTTCCTCACAGCTCCGCACAACTTCAAATCTACTTTGCAGAGTGATCAATGACAGTTGGGGTACAGTAGGTCAGTGTTGATGCTTATTTGAGCTGTTGAAGGGTTCAATTGAACATTTTGCTGCTCAGGTGATGAGCACCCGGAAGTTGACCCTCGAAATGTGCAGTTTTTTGTAGATCCACTGAATCCAGGCGATGGCAATGGGGGGATGACTGCGGTAATGGTATGTGATTAATAGATTCTTAGATATTCTTAGTATCCTTGAAATATCTTGAAATGCTGCTTCGGACTAGGCCAGGAAGAATCTTCGAGATTTTCCAAATTGTTTTTTGGTTCTAAGTTGCCAGTGATGGTTGGTTGTTGAGGATCCCTTGGTGACCTGGATGAGTTCGGCTCCTACTGCAACAGGATGAAAGCATTACCATTGCACGAGTGCTGATTCAGTGAAAATGGAAGATAGTGAACGTTCTTATTTTTGAAGTCAGTCATGTTTGTCCGGTTCCCATCCCCGGACACGAAATTTCTGATGGTGTCATGATGAGAATGCGATGGCATGGTTTTGGACGGCTGGACGCAGCATGCCATTTGTGCCGTTGGATCACCATGAGCGTTATTGTAAGGTAGCTTTTTGGCTGAGCCGACTGCATGACAAGCGTAGCCAATCCATGATTCTGGCATCCCAAGCAGGTGCGTTTTGGTCGGTCAGTAATGCCTAGCATCCACAAAAAGAATAATATAGTGGAATGTTGTGTTGGTGATGTAGATCTTGGAGACTTGTGATGCTATCCTGCATGAGAATGTCGCGGTGCCTTCGAATGCTTTCAATGCACGTGTCAGAAACAAGGAACAATTGAAAGGGGAGCTCAAGACATGAGAGCCCTGAATATTGACCAAAAAACTCTGAACTTCAGTTGGAAAAGCCGGGGTTTGATGCAAGCAGTGCAAGCTGATGGCTTGGTCAAGTTTGCATCTCACATTTGCATTTGAATGCATTTGATATTTTGAAGCGGACAGCTGTTTTTCACCTTTCTTTGAGCACAAAAAGGGCCTGATAATGGCCGGTTTGGTATGTCACATGCCACAGCTTTCAGGCATTACATCTAAGCAGCAAACTTTCAAGTACAAGCTGATGATTTGACTATACATGTATGAGACTCATGTCACACACTCCCCCTTAGGTCGTTGACCTAACAGTCACACCAGCAATGCACTACGGATTAGCTCAAGGCCCACAAAATGCCATAGCACTCAAAAGAGATCGAAGACCATGGAGCCTGCTCAAGACTCAGCACCCATGCCAAATCCAGATGGAGCCTGCTCAAGACTCAGCACCCATGCCAAATCCAGATCAAAAAGGGCCCCATCCAAATTGAAGCACTATGGGATCAGCTCATAGTCCGAAGAACCATCATCTTCTGAGGGTGGGGAGTTACGATGTACTGTCACATCAGAACCCGCCACATGAATCGACAGCTGAACCAAAGGGGCCTGCACCACCAGGGAAGATTGAGCTGATGGTGTAGACGACATAGCTTCTGATGGCCGAAGTAGCGGAGTAAAAGTTTCAGGTCCTCCTGAATAGCCACCACGAGAACGGTCTGGTTCCCTTGAACCCTCATAGGATCCAGATGCATAAGTTGTTGCATCCTGTCGAGGATGAACTCCCTCCTCTTTCAACTCAAAGATGGTAAAGCCACGCCAGCGGTAATCTCGGGACCATGCATGATTGGAAGTCCAGGAATCTTCATGTACACTGCGATTTGACCAAATGGGATCATCAATTGGGTGGACCAAAGTAGCCCTGGTTGAACTCTTTGCAAATCCACCGGACACGATCGATGCACTGGATGGAACGACCGACGTCGAGGTTCACCATGAACCCTAATCAGCCAGCGACCTTCTTGTACCCAACGATCTTTTCCTCTTGGGATTTGTTGAACTTCTTTCAAATCCCACCAACCTGGAACATCAGCCCTTCGAACATAGGCTGCAGGTTCTGGGGGGCATGCAGCTCTGCCTCGTGCTCCTGCTTGAGATTCTTGATGACCTCGAGTAGGCCTCACAGGCAATTGATCTCCAGGTGCTCTCATTGCAACCAAACGTGGTGTAGTTCTCGACATAGAACCTTCTGAAGTTTCACGGTCCACTGAGCCACTTTGAACTGCAGTTGACAAACACCAACTTCCAATAGCCAACAAAACTTGGCCAACCATAGCAAGCATCTTATGAGGAATCTCCTTCAACAAAGCACCGGCTTGTAGTAACTTCACCGCCTTTTCTCGCCATGTAGACACCGTGCTTGCCACTGTCTTCCTGATCTCAGGCTTGAGTCCCTTGCAAAGTCCATCTGGGCCTTCCAAACCTAGTCGCTGAAGAAACCTGAGAAATGACGGACCAATCAAAGCCTTGGTTAGCCCATCTGCTACCAAAAGTTCACCAGGAAGGTGACGAGCAGACCACCGAACCACTCTGTCAGGTTGATCAGTACGAAGATCATCTCGTAGTCTGGAAGCACGTAACCTCAAATGCCTCGTACGCCAAGGGCCTGCTTCGGACGTTGCTAATGACAACGCCGATCGATTGTCTCCATACAAGATGTAGGAAACATCGTACTCCAAGATCTGAAGTAGAGCGCCCACAGAAAGTGCCTGTTGGTGAGCTTCAGCATACGAGATCAGTTCACTTTCAGCGGTACTGGCCGCCACAAAAGGCTGACGGGAACTCGACCATTGAATAGCTGCTCCAGCCTGCTCAATGACAATTCCTTGGACGCTACGGTCTTCTTCATGTTCTAAGGAAAAACTCGAGTCAGCATACACTTCGAGCTGATTCATAGCTCTAGGGCACTGAAGCTGATTCTCATCACCCCAATCCAAAACCTTGCACGGCCGATAGTTCAAGGCGAGGTTCCAAGTCTTCTTGAGATAGCGAAGAGTATGAAGAGCTATCTCAATGACATAAGATGGACGGCGATGTTGTAGACGGGACATCAGTCCACAAACGTAAGCCAAGTCCGGCCTCGTCCGACTCTGGATCCATTGTAATTCGCCCGTGAACATTTGGGCTTGGTGAAGAACTTGAGGTTGCACTACCTCTGTGTCGCCATGCACCACTTTTGGACAAGGGGTAGACTCTTCTCCAGTGATTTCATGCTTTTCGATCAAGTCCTGGATGTAGCTGGGCTGCCAAAGCTTGAGTCCACCACCTTGTAGTTGCTGGATCTCAAACCCACAAAACCGCATTGATTGATCTTCATTGACCCATTCCGGCTGTGAGCACTCCCACGTGGCTTGCAACTTCTCTAAAGCCGGGGTGAGGACAGTTTCAGGACCTGTTAGCAGTAAATCATCCACATAGACACATAGATAGCCAAGTGTTGAAGAGTTGCTTTCATCACAGATCTTCCACAAATTCCTTTCACCAGACTCTTTGAAGATATAGTTGGTGTTGCCACATCGCCACCTCAAAGAACGAAGTGTCTTGTCACGATGAACCGACCAATCCCGTGGGCTTTCACATAGCCCGTACAGGGCACCTCGAACTTGCCATACTTCATGTGGCTTTGTGATTCCCATCTTCTGAAGAAGTGCTGGTGGGTCCACCAAGGTCACGTGTCCTGGTTGCTCCAACCTTGGTGCGTTTAAAAACGCACGCCTCACATCCAGTGAAGAGACACTCCAGGCCTGATCAGCTGCCTTCCGCAAAACCGCTCGAAGTCCAATGCAATCTAAACCACTGGCAGACGTTTCCCCATTGACCTCAGACATGAAGTTACCACATGCCACTATTCTACCTCGCTGCTTGGCAGGGGGTTTCAGCGTCGCAACGAGCTTGCCCGGAACACGCTCTATCTTGACCGCATTCTTCATGACTTCAGCAAGTTGTTGTTGATCAAGTGGGGTGATCACCGTCTGAGTCAAATTGGAGTATTCTTCAGCGAATGGTTTGACCCAGTCCATGTAGTTTTCTCTTACTTCTTGCATTGATATAGTTTTGGTTTGCAGCACTTCCTCAGCTAACTGCTTGTTGCACTCGTCTTCAACTGTTTGCACCGTTTTCAGAGATGCTTCAAGTCGTTGTTGTTCCACTTGAAGTCGATTCCATGCTACTCCATTGCTTGATGCATCTGCACCTTCTTGAAGTTCAGAAATCATGCCCTGGAGCAACTTGCCAACCACCTTTTGCTGGGCCAACATCCAAGTATCCATCATATTGACATACTGCAGCACCTCCCCCCCAGCACGAAATGCAAACTTGCGAAGTGCTGGCGATACTTGTCCATCCGGAAAAACAGTATGTTTGCCATGAAGTCGATGTCGCAAAGGTGGTTTTGAAGCTTCTGCGGGAGTTTGCAACGCCATCTCATCCACATCCAACATGATTGGCACCTCCAATGCAGCTTCTGGGACGGGCACACCAGTTTCGATACCCCCATCCTGAGGAATCATTCCAGTCTCAGGGTTCGGATCGAAAAAAGCTGGATGACCGTCACCATCAGAAACTTGTTGATCCACAACTGAACCACTCACCGGTGCAACTCCATAAGGTAACTGAGCCAACACCTCCTCTGAGTTCATTGGATCGATTGCAGCCGACTCAATGGTTTGCAATCCTTTGGGAACAGTCTGCCATCGAGGGACGATAATAGCAGTGGTGCGAATGAAACGTCCATCTTCAAGTGCAGCAAAGTATCCTCCCGCACCCATAGACATGTCCTGACATGGTCCCCATAGTTGGACACGAGTATTTGGTGACTCCCATGATGAAGTTTTGTGCCAACGTTTCTGTTTGGCCATTGCACGAAGTCCGAGTGGTAGTAATGGAGGACAAGGCACACCCATGGATCTCAATTGATCCCTCATTCTGGTCTCGGACGCGTGCCGAAGTGCAAGGGGCCAATAATTGGCAGGACCACCACATGCTCGCAATGCCGCTCTTGCCATACCACGGACTATTCCCAATTCCTGCTCGCATCTTCCGTTGGTAGCAGGCTCGTCTCCAGCTGTTGTTGATTGCTGGAGACCCTTCGACAAAACCCATCGCCGAAATTGTTGAGAGCAGAACTCTCTTGCCCTGTCTGTGTGGATTCTTGCAATCGGAACCCTCAATGACTGAAAACGTGTCATCATCAAAGCAACCGCCTCCAGAATGTCCTTAGGGCTTCTTGAACGCAGGGGCAACGATTGAGTGAGGTTGGTGACTTCTACTTGTGGTCTTGATTTCACAAGTTCCTTCCATTGTAGGTCTAAAACATCAAACTCTTGCACTTCAGCCTCGGTCAAAGCAGGCACTTGGTCAGGAGCGACCTCTTGAAATGGATCTCTTTCTCTTTCTCGTTGATCCTGATGTTGATCAGCCTCACCTTGACCATCAGGTTGTTGAACATCAGATCGCGGTCCAACTTCCTCTTGTTGTTGACACACCTTCGCTTGACAATGCTGCTCACTCCCCCGACCGTTGGTCACAGTCCCGAGAGTATCCTCAGGCCGTGCTGACGTCGAAGAGCTCGGCAAAGGGAGTTTTGATGAAGTTTTAGCAGCTTCAATGTCAGCTTCACTCAACCCAAGTTCACGCAGACCTTCAACCAAAGGCTGTTCACCACAGACTGGAACAGTGAGATTTCCAGTGATGTAGTAACGAGGCTTTTTGATAGATTGGTCAACACCCACTTCATATGGACCTGACACATCCAACGACAGGCAAAATGCATCGACGTTGTCCTGACGAGTATGCTTCCGGTCACGTCCACGTGTTTCTACGCATACTGCGCAGTCTCTTCTGTAAGGGCAATGGCCCCGAGCCACATGTTCTTCCCACTGTCGGATCTCTTGAAGTTCAGATGGTGTCAGTTTGCTCAACCTTGATGTCCTGTCCAAATGAAGATTGACCAACACAGTTCGAAGAATTTGCTTCAGCCCAGGAGCCCACTCCGCAAGACCTTTGGAAAACTTGATTCTCTCCTCAACCTCCTTTGGCCATTGATTCTTCAATCGTCTTTGAGCATCATCACATTCCAGGCCTTGAAGACGAATGATGTCCTTCATGTTGGTCAAAAGAGTTGTAGGCTTTACTGTTGGATGCTCCAGAGCCCCCTGTTCGACATGGACCTGCATCAGTCCAATTGCCTTTTTCACAGTCTCAGACTCAGGCCATTGCCAAAAAGACGGAAACTTCGAACCATCCAAGTCACTACCATGTGCCCCCGAAACGGAGCCTCCTTCTGAAGACTTGCCTGAAGGATGCCACTCATTTGGATCTCGAGGATTTTCCAAAAGGTATTTTGTTTGAGGATTCTTTTGATTTGAGAGCCACATCCAATACAGTGATTTCAGCCAAAGAATTGAGTCTCCATCCGTCTTCAGCTGATCTGTAGGTTTGAGGCCCTGTTTTCCAAATCTTTCTGCACCTTGGCCACGTAGAGGAGGTGGACCATCATCATCTCTATGTCGGCAGATTGAAGTTGTTCTGCACGGTGGTGATAGCAGCCATGCATCCACCCCACGTGTCTCAATGACATGCTCCAGCCATCCACAGAGATCAGGGTCCAATAGATTATGTCCCAGAAGGAGATCCAAACATAAAACTGTGACGCCCTTTTCCTCCACAGTCAACCAATCCTTGTAGTTGGGACCAGAAAACGCATAGATGACCAAAGTTTTTGCCTTCTCTACGCTTCTCCTTTGTCTCCGGCTCAAAGTCAGCTTGGACCCATTCCAATCAATCTTTCCAGGAACTTGTTGAAGTAGATGAAGTGGAACTTCCGGGAACAAGTTTCTCAGAGATTCAAGTCGGGAATGCAGCAAAGATATACCTTCCTCTTTACCAGCCAAGATTGATCTCACCCTGCACTGTTGCTTGTGCCATTCTTCAATCTCCTTCATCAATGATCTTCCAATCCTTGAAGGCACCGTGGGACAACCTTGCACCATAGTAATTGGAAGATTCCCTCTTTCTGGATGATGTATCCTGCATCCATCACTTGTCCAGCTGATCTTGTAGCCGAGAGTTGCCACCATAGAAACCGGAACTATTGGTTGGACACGTTCCTTCGTGAGAAGTGTTCGAGCATCAGGAAGCTGTTTCATTAAAGTCTCCCCCTCTGCCAGGGTGACCTTGATGTCAACTGCCGAGCTCCACTCAGCTTCTGATTCACAACTTCGAAGACAATGAGTTGCACCTCCGTCAAGTAACACCATCTCCTCATCATCTTTGGAGATCCTCTTGATGCTACACACTCTGACTGCAGCTCTTAAAGATCTCAGCAGCGTTGTGACCTCATCCATCAAGTCAGACTCTTTCTTCGCCGTGTCACCTTGATTCGACTCACCCGAACCACCAGTGCCTGCCTTCGCACCTTCTTCAGAAGCGCTTCCAACCATCGCAACCTTAGGATCACTAAGTCCTTGATCCTTCTTAGTTGCATCACTTGTTGAAGATGATGTCGATGTTGACTTTCCACCACCATTCTTTTCTTTGCCATTGCCACTTTTGGTAGGAGTAGTAGACGTCGAAGTTGAAGATGTTCCATCACCTTTTCCTGACTTGCCACCACTCCCCCCTGCCTGGGGACCAGCAGTTTCTCTTCCATAGGGACACTCAATCTTACGATGTTCCTTGGAACTGCAAAGCCAACATCTTTCACGAGCATCAGGCAAAGTTGCATGGGCGAACCGACACGACTTGGCGTGACGGCATCCTTCCGGTGTGCCCCAAAACTTGCATGGCTTGATCTTGTCAGGTGACGTAGGAGTTGGTTTGCCATCTTTCTCAAGCTGTGAAGATCCAGTTTGCAAGGCTTTAGCCACCGGCTTTTCCCCACCAGAACTCGGAGTGCTGTGGACTATGGTGTCCATTTCAGCCTGCAGCAGTTCATGAAATTGCAGCACTGACTCTGTAGTCGGCCTCTCATCTACATGTGTCTCCATGCGAAAAGCCGAAACTCGAAACAGAGCTTGGGGATGTAGAGGAAGAATCTTTGAGACCACTTGATCTAAATAAAGCCTTCACCTGCAACATCAAGTCCGGCAGACCAGCTCCCAACTCGATTGCCCTGGTCCGTTGCCTTTTCCAAAGGCGAAGACCACTAGCAGCGCTCATTGGATCCTTTGCCACAGCAGCCTGGGTTAAATCCATCAGCAAACTTGATTTCTCCGACCAACCACCAGGCTGATAGGTTCTCAGGATTTTATAGACAATTGCCGATGGCCACATCTCTCTATTGGCCACCAGATCTTGACGAAGTTCCTCCGGCAACGATGGAATCAACATAGTGGTGATGCGTTGTTCCAATCTCTGAACAGTCATTGGATCGCCACCAATCAGATCATATGGGATTGGTTCTGGAGGTGGAAGTCGAAGCCGTTCAAGAGGTGTAGCACTCAACCACCTTTCATAGGTCTTCATGGTTGACTTCATTGTCAATGTCCACCACTTTGTTGCCTTATTGGACATGTCACCAATTATCGGCTGAATCTCGATGAACCAATCTGCAGCATCAACCGACGATGTTTTGGTTCCATACTGAGGAAGCTTTGGCAAAGTAGGATTCGTGGATCTCAAAGCTTCATTCGGTGACCTAGACGACCTTTCTCTGCGTCTAGCTGGCTCTTGCCCGACGTGGGCTTCACACCTGGGATCACTGCCGACTCCTCGATGAAGTTGTTGGTGCCGAAGGGGAACATCATGATAACTCTTCCATTGATCACCATGACATAGCTCTCCAATGCCACCAAAAGCCCGATCATCTCGGCAAAGTCCATGAGAAGAGTGCTCAGCCCGATGTCCTTCAGGTAGGTCACCGTGTAGTTGCATAGCCCGAATTTCTTCAGGTAGATCACCGTATAGTTGCCTAGCCCGATCTCCTTCATCACTTCCATGATGCCAAGCCCGACTATCACCTCGCCTTCCGGGATGTAGATGCTCAGCCCGATCATTGCCACATACTCCATGATGCCACTGATCAGCCCGATCGTCACCTAAAACTCTATGACATAGGTGCTTAGCCCGACCGTCGCCTAAAACTTCGTGATGTAGGTGCTCAGCCCGACCGTATCTACGAACTTCATCGCGAAGATTCACCTCAGCCGCAGTCCGTCTAAGATCGGCTTGAGCTTGCAAACCTCGAAATTCTCCATATCGATGAACTGGTCTTGTCCACCATTCATCATTTTTCTTGTCCTGCGGTTTCCATGACTCGAAACCAAGTCGGGCTTTTGCAGCCCTGCTGAAATTCTCATTCACCTGCTCATACTCCCCCAAATCTGTAAATGGTGGAACTGGAGGAGGTTGAGGGATTTCTTCATCTGCATCTCTAGGTGGAGTCCCTAAAGGCACCTGAGTTCCATTCGGTGTCCAGCGAATGCCATCACTCCGAGATTCCCTTCTTGGAGTTGACATCTCTTTAGGTGGCACCGACACCTCCGACCAAGACGAAGTTGACTGTTTCTTTCTGTCCTCGTTGGCCTTTTGCAAAGCCGCTCTCAATTTCACATTCTCCTCCCACAGCTGCATTGTGATCTCTTCACCCAATGCCGCCTCCAAGGAGTCTTGTTCATCAAGTTCTGGTGTTAGAGGCATAGGACCTTCCGTCTTTGATCCTTCACCAGATTCTTTTCGACCACGATTCTGAACCTGGTCAGAACCATGCTCACCACGGTTTCGGCTAGGAGGTGTTTTGAAGTCTCCCAAGCCCAGCGTTCTCTCAGAGTGACCCTTGCCACGGCCCTGCGTCTTCTCATCCTGCTTCACTTCCACTTCTGATTTCACCATCCCATCTTCTTGGTTCTGACCCGAACCAATTGCTTGCTGCGCCTCCTCCCTATCCCAATCATCTCTTGGAACTGGAGGTAAAGCAACATCTTGGGGACTAACAGGTGGAAGATCTACAGGCCGAGCCACACGCAGCCTCCATTCATCGACTGCACCGCTGCTCCACCATGCATTGGGCCTTGGCTCTGATGATGAACGCCTCATGGCCATCAAGCTCCAAATGCCAACGCACTTGGGCTCATAACCTTTGAAGCGGACAGCTGTTTTTCACCTTTCTTTGAGCACAAAAAGGGCCTGATAATGGCCGGTTTGGTATGTCACATGCCACAGCTTTCAGGCATTACATCTAAGCAGCAAACTTTCAAGTACAAGCTGATGATTTGACTATACATGTATGAGACTCATGTCACACAGATATATTTGAGTTGGGGATTGCTGAAGAGACGGATGCAATTGCATGAGGAAATTGGAACGCTGCTTGAAGCTGTCTTGGCTTTTAGATTTCAGCTGCATTGGCACCATGTTGAACACCCGCAAAAAGCTTGTGAAGGACAGGTGAGTAATGTTTTGCATTTGATTAGTTGAGGACGGTGTTCAAGCATGTTCATCCCTTCACCAAGTCTTTGACCCAAGAATATAGAACCCGGCAGGAGAAGGGCGCTGCCCCCACTGAGCTGGACCAGGAAGTGGCCAAGGCGATCTTTGACATTGAGGTGTCACCTTCTTGTGATATCAAGGCAGAGCTGAAGGATGTCTACATCTCAGGTGCCAAGGATGTTGAAGTGGGCAAGGCTGGCATGGCAATGGTGGTCCATTTCCCCTTCCGTGTTTGGAAGATTGTGAAGAAGATCCAGGGCCGTTTGATCAGAGAGTTGGAGAAGAAGTTCAATCGCAAGCATGTCGTCCTGGTGGCCAACAGGACCATTTTGGACAAGAACTTCAGGCGCAAGGGCCTGAAGGTGCGACCACGCAGCCGCACTCTGACAGCTGTGCACGAGTCCATCTTGGAGGATCTGGTGGGCCCTACTGAGATTGTTGGCAAGCGCACCCGCATCTCTGTGGATGGAAGCAAGCTGATGAAGATCCTCCTTGATCCTAAGGACAAGGACAAGGAGAACATTGAGAGCAAGCTGCCTGCATTCGCAGCAGTCTACAAGAAGCTTACCAACAAGGAGGCCCAGTTCATGTTCCCCACGGTCTGAAATGTCAAAGCTTTGCCGAGTACCTGACCTTTGTGGCAGCTGAATGCTAGTGCTACGGATCGGAGAAAATGTCGTGTTTGTGAAACGTGTTTGTTTTCAGTGGGTGCACCCACGGGAGCAGCAACTCGGTGACACAACGTGTTTTGACTCTTTGTTAGCTTGGCTCAAGCAAAAACTTGCCCACGGGATACATTGACCTTTTTGCACATGTTGTCCAGATCGAAAACCTCCATGACATAACACCAGAATCAAACAACATCGTGGAAACCAGCGAGGTGCAAGCCAGAGGATTTCCCACTGTCAAAAGATTTTTTTTGAATCAAACTCTCTTCAGCGTGTTTGATTAAATTGCTGGAAAAACAGTACCATCCTGCACTTGCATTAACTTCACCCTGAAAGATGACTCTGCAAGAAACAGATGCAAAGGCGCAGGAGGATCCAGACAGCCGTTTGAGAGTAGAGAATCCTCTTTGATGTAGACGTAGCCAGAAACATGACTTAAGCGTACCGTAGAGGAACCATGAGAAACCATGAAATCCTGGTACTTGATGGTACTTGTACTTAGGTCAGGGCGTATGGAATTTCAATTGATTTCTGATGTATGACTGCCTTGCAGGATCGCTGCATGCTGCCCAAGCCCAGCCTGTCCAGAACTATTACTCCAGGACATTTACCCATCAGGCGCAGGACTCATCTTCCCATTGAGTTTGCCTCAGGATACATGGCAGCGGTGATGTCATCCCCCGAAGTTCTATGCAATTTATGTCAGCAGTACTTCAGGCAGGGGCGGTTATTATTTGTGGTGGGCTGTGGCATTTTGTGGCTAACATGCCCACCACCTTGGGCAAGCTTTCTGTTTTTCTATTTTGCACCTGTTTGAATATATTTGGTATGAATTCGATATTATGGTATGAAGGTAAAGTAGTAACTCAAACAAAGGAGTGTATGATATATCAAATCATAATGCAAAAGATGGTCCAAAACATGGTTAACCTTAGTATTTACAGCCAACAAGAGTGATTTTCTTTGAATTTCCATTTTTCGGAATCTGGAACTTCCATTATCACTTTGCTCTCTGGCTGCCAGGCAGTACGACAAGAATCAGAACGGTTTCATGGATTGTCACGAGGCGGTGGAACTGGCAAAGGACCGTGATTGGCTCTGGTTGATTCGTTGATGTGGTTGCTGGATGTAATAAGGTAGTATATCCGAAAAAGGAGATTGAATGAGATTGATTTGATGCATTGGACTATGATGTATTTAGATACAGATCATTTTGTGTTTTGTTTCATTTTAAGTTTTGGGCCAGCAGTGTCGATGTGCTTCTTGATGAGCGGCGCTGTGTACATTGTATTGCAGATGTTAAAACATGCGAATAGAGCTGCTTCCTTTGATACATTACACGTGAGCCGTTTAGTGAAACTGAAAGTGAAGAAAACTGCACTGTGATTAGTCTGTCAAGTCAGGATAATCTCAATTGGATTCCACTTGAAATGCCGGTGGCACCTGGAAACGCACAGGACTTGGGCAGCACTTTGGCTGTACCACTTGGGAGCACCGAAGAGGTCCTGCGTCCATCTCTGAAGCGTTTCAGCGAGGAGGGGCGGGCATTGAACATCTGTGAAAATTATTGAAGTAAGCGAGGATTTCGGATGTCAAGCTGCAAAATATATGTCGAAGAGGTGAATTGAAATAGATGCGAATTTGAGTCAAGAGATAGATTTCAGACCTGGTCCGTGGCGCTTTCTAAATGTAAGATTGGTGAGGAAGCTTCTCATATTGACAAAATATATTGGGTCCTCGGCCTTGATCAGGAAGGACGGGACTCCTTGAACTTGGAAGAGTTCTGCCGATGGTTTCCTTCTGTCCTGGGTTTGGAGCCTTTGTCACCACAACACATCGAAGAGTCTCTTGGCAAGTTGGTCACGAGATTTTTGATTTTGAAATCTTTATGACATTTTGTCCTTTGTTATTTTTGAGTTGAGGTTTGGGTGCAGTTTGTCTCAAGCAAGCAGATTATAGAAACTCTGGCCGAGGATCAAGAGTGGCACGAAGGCACTTCAAGAACAGGTGCAAACCGGAGGATATGCTCCTCCAACCTTGGAAAGAACTATTTCACCAGGCAGGAACTGCCTTGGGAATCGCGATTCGTGAGATCAGATAGTAGTGCACACGAATATCATGCAGGCACACAAGAAGGTGCAATGGCTTGTCAGATAATGAGACCGTCCATTGACACCTTCAGGTTACGTTGCAGCTTTGGCTTCATCTCCGCAGACTATGCGAACTTTTTGCAAGCAGCCGTTTGGCAGAAATGCTCAGACTTGGTAACTTGAGAGATACTGAGGATTTGTGGTGGATTTTCATTAGGGTAGTCGTACGAACTTTGACATCCAATTGCTTTGTACAGTGCTTGGGCATGATTCGCAGGTTCTTTAAGCAGTACGATGCAAATGCCAACGGAGTGCTAGAATATGCAGAAATGGAGAGGCTGGCAAACGACTTGTCTCTCACACTTGGAATTTCTCTTGATGAAGGGCGTTTGAAAGAGCGTTTCTTGGCTTATGGGCAAGTTTCTCACATGTTTTTGCTTGAATGGTTGGGATATGTTGTCCTTGCGTAATGCCCCATTTGCGATGGGTCCAGTGGGTCTTTGATTTGCCTGATCGGCTCATCGGCCAGTCATGGATAGTCTGTTTGGTTATTCAGCGTTAGGAGTGGACACGATGAATAGCAGCGGAGATGCTGCTCTTTCCTTGGATGCCTTTTGTTGCTGGCTGCCTCAGCTCTTTGAAGACAAGCTCCCAGAGAAGACAAAGGAGCAGGAAACTCAAGAAAAGACGAATAGTGGATATTTGCATGCCTTGAAGAGCTCCCCCAGGACTGGGCTACCCATTATGACACAATACAGCATGCAGATTCTAGTCATGCCAAGACTTACGACATGTCAAGAGTCAAGACCATTTTTGGATAGCAACAAGTTGTGGTGTTGTGTGCCAACTACTGCAATTCACATGGGTGAATTGGTGCGATTTGAAAAAAAAAAAGGACCTTGGTCCAATTGTGCCGGCAATATTTCCGTTTGTACGACTTTAACCAAAACTCCTTCCTGGATGTTGCTGAGCTGGTGGCCCTGGCCCGTGACTTGAGCGACAAACTGGACGTTCCCATGAAGTCCCAAGCGCAGCTACGGGAAGCCATCGACAAGTTTAGTAGCGATGGTAGCGATTGCCTGACCTTTGAGGAGTTCACCCTTTGGTTCGCAACTATGATTGGACTGGAGGAACCCATGATGACGGAGATTCAACACATGGCCTCGCAGGAGTGAAGGTCACAGGTCATGAGTAATGATTCCAAATAACTTCAACGATCACTTAAGAGTGTTATTTGCATGATCCGAGCTATTGTACAGTTGGCTGTATTTGGATCCTGCATTGGGATGCATCGGGTTTTATGACATGATCTTGCTATTTTGATCTACTTTGTGCTGTTGCAGCATTTGGCAACTACATGTTGCGTTAGCCAAAATTCGCATTATCAAAAGAGCTGTCAGAAGATACCAGATTAGTGTTTGTTGGGTGTGGTTGGACTGCTACTTTCAGTATCGTTTTTTGAGCAGTTGGTTTGCCACCCGCACCGTGTCGTAGCATGTGTTTGTCATCAAGCTTCTGGGTAAGCACGGCAAGCACGGCTCAAACCCTTGGCTAGCGGCTAGCTCGCCTGTTTTCTCTCCATGGCTCAAGTTTTGCGTGAAAGTTGCAAATTGCTCGCTTTCTAGATTCCCTGGCTGTTTGAGACAGATGCTCAGGCTCTTACGGCACTCATGGAACAAGGGAATATTTTTAGCATGCGGCATCAGTCCTCATCGGTCTTGATAGACACTTGCATTTTGCCTCCAGCACCTAATTAATTACTTAATTTGGTAGGTGTGGCTATATGGCTGGTTTGCAAATCTGTTGCGCCATGTTGGGCCCTCAGGCAATGTCACTATTTGTTAAGCAGCTATTTCGGTGATCTTCAGTGTATCCAACATCTTCTTTCGAGTGATCTATCAGCAATATGATCGAACATCATAACATCGTTGCAATGGATTCAATGGGACACGATGACTTGAGTTTGTCGATGGCTGCGGTCCTTGCTACTTCTTCAGAGATTGGACAACTTTCAGCTGGCTGCATGTGAACTAGTTGACAGCAGCTACCTTGGGCTCAAAGCAGCCACAATGGAAGACAAGATAGACGGATTCTGTTTTCATGGTTGACGGAAAACTTGACTTGAAGAACCTGCGGGGCTTCCCAGCAATCTGAAGCAATTCACGTTTGTAACTTTGAGGTCAGCTTGCACCCGGAGTTTCACGTAACATTCTGGTTTTTGAAACGCATTTGAAAGCCATACCTGCCAATTTTCCAAGGCCTAGTGTAGCTCAAGCGCCTCCACACCAACCTGATGCAGACTTGATCGGGGCAGCGGAAGAAGACCTCCCATTCTTGGGTCAGTGGCCATGGTTGCAGGGCAGAACCTTAGAATCAGTCCTAGGGAGCCTCGACGCAATGGAGCTAGTCACTAGTCGCTTAAGGTTTTTCAGTGGTTCTCTGGAAGTAAGCAACAATGTTTTGACCCCAATGAATAACAATGAATAAAACCAATAGCTGTGTCACCGGGTGCAGTCATGAATCTTTGCCGAAATTGGTCACGCGTGTTGCTCTCCTGTTAGGCCAGAGGTTGCTGGTGAGAACATTCCCTGCTACAAGCGGCGGTCATGCCGTGTGGCGTTGTTGATGCTTGTAGCTTTGGTGATGCTCAGCTGTTGCCTGGCCTTTCCTGTAATCCTCACGGCTCTAGCCATTAGCCGTTTGTTTGGTGCAAAATCTAACAGGTGCCCCTTCTACATGCACCTTGCCATATGTAATTGGGAGAGGCTCCACAGAGGATCGGCAGGACCACTACCTGAGCTGCCCATCTCAGAAGGTAATTTGCTGTGGGTAGATCCCAACATCTCAGCATCTCAAGATGCAATGTCAGAGGCAGTGGACGCCTTGAGACACGCAAATGTCCAGAAACTTCATCATGACCTTTGCAACTTTCTAGAAGCCTGGTTACCCAAGCTTGGCTTCAATGGCATTGTTGAATTGTTGGAAGCCTTAGAAATGATACGAGATGGAGAAGCTGAAGATGATCAAGATCTAGATGTGTGGGGCATCAATTTGGATGACATTCATGCAGAACTTGTTGATATCTCAGAGGACTGGAAGCACGACCTTGGGGCCTATGTCATAGCTAGACTGAAGCTTCATCCTGAATTGACGCTTGGTGGCGCTTCCACGCTACATCCCAGCAGCCATATTGCCAATATCATTCTGTTTTCATACTGCCATACTTCCCTTTTCCGGATTTTGATCCTTGATGGTTTTTACTCTTCCTGGAGTGGGTATCGGGTATGGGTCTTAGGTTTTTTCGTTTCGTTTGTTGGGAATAGGGTGGAATACGCAGTGCCAGGAACGAGAGCCAGTACTTGATATCTGCAGTCCCTGGGCCAATGTGGCAATGGCAATGTGTCCGTTCAAGTTTTGCAGCATTATATTTCTGAAATCATGGCCAATGATGATATTTACATGATGGAAGATTTTGACATGTTGTCACGATTGGACATTGGAACATGGCACTGTTGTCGAATTTTGGGGAAGATGATTCGGTAAAAACCTAAGGTGGAAGTCGCAGGCTCGTTGAAGCTTGGTGGAGGTCCTCTGCATGCAATCACATGGACGGAGATGATAGCCTTCCTTCGATGCTTGGCGCCGGGCTTGTGTATCAACCAAAAATACGAACTTGTAGAAATGGATCTTTTAGACCACTTTGCCTCACCAAAGTGCACAGCATAAAATCTTCATATTATCTATACCCGTACCTCCTGTGCCTGTACTGTAGCCGTAGCTGCAAGCCAAAAGCTTTTGTGCTTTGCTGGCAAAACATAGCTGAATTCGCAGAGCATCAATGTACTGTAGCTCTTGACATCCTGCATATCTGCACAATGTAGTTTGGGTTGTGGTGACTCTCAAGCCTTTGCACCGGCACTGTAGCCCTTTCGCCGAAGCCATGCTTCAAACATCATTTGCCTGAGGATCTAACGGATGGAGAAGCACTCATGGCCTATGGAACTTTGTGCTTGGACGAGTGTGCGCAGCTTTCCAGGACAGGTTGCACATGGTTGCACATAGGCACATGACATTTGCTGCGTGGCTGTGTATATGCGAAGGCTTGAATTCGAATGGCCTGAATGGCGTTTGTTCTGCTACTTTGAGCAAGCTTGTGCAAAGTGTTTTGATAGTAACATGTGACGGGCAAGGATTTCTTTGTTTGTGCCAGTCTGTTTGACGAGGATTTACCTGGTCTCTTTGTGCATTGCATACATGGACTCGGACATGGGGCCATGGCATCAGGTATTTTGCTGGCGATGGATCAAGGATACTGGGTTGTCGATTAGAGTTGTAGATTGCCGCATTAAAAAAGTTGATCAAAAGCAGCAGCCAGACGCGGAAAGTCGTGCATTTTGCAGTGAAGACTTTTTTCAGAGATCGCTGGGCATCATTTCGGGTCTCGGAATGCACGTTGTGCTTTGGTAGTGCCCGCTTTCCAAGGACAGCGTGATGCATATGAGAAGCTGGATTTATGTGTTCAGATACGCCAAGGAAGCGCAGGTCATCTCATTTCCCAGAGGCTGACACTGAAATCTGTTGTACTGTCTTTTATGTTGCTGTGTTGCTTTAACATTTGCTGTGGAGTTCTTATTTGAAGTGTAGTTTGGACGATCTTGGACAGATATGTGGTTCAGGCAACAGTTCAGCACAGCAATTCGTGTTTGGCTTCTGTGCTGAGTTCTTTTTCAGGATGCTTGACATTGCCCTTGGAATTTGCAACGATGCACCAAATGAGCAACTTGGTGTCTTGGCATTGCAACAAAGTCATCATTAAGAAATCTCCAAATCTCCAATCCATCCTTACACCGAATTTAATTTCCTTTGAGTCAGAAAGGAAGTAGCATACCAGATACTACACTCCCATCCGGGAAAGAACAAAAGTCCAAACAAACAGGCCCACAGTCATCACCCCTCTTTCTCCCCACTTGTAGGCTATGTGTGCGCTGGCGGGGTGTACATGGAATATTGGAAGTCAGTGGGTAAAAACTGGAAACCCAAGTATGACCCCGGTGGCGCACTGCCCAGCTTCCAATCTTCGACCATCCAGAAGGAATGGTCCCAGAAGGCAAGGAATCTGCACGTGGATGGGGGAAGTGTAGATGTTTGTGTGAGATGTGAGGGTGTTGAAGGCAAAGGGTATATTGCTACCGCATTTCTTACTGTAGTCTCAGGTAGCGTCAAGACTGATACACGATTATACATCAACATGACATGACTCGTCACAAGCTTTCAAATCATCACAAGCCAATCATGGTGCCCTTTTACATCTTTTAGGCTAGTGCCGCTAACGACACTTTGCTTGGAGTCAAGTTGCTGCATGTTGCAACATTTTGCGTGGATCCAGCATGTTCCCCCCCCCCCCCCCGCAACCAGTGGCTGGAAATAGCCTACTTGGCTAGTCTAGGGTCTTGTTATGATAAATGGATGTATGTCCTCCAACCATATCACACCTTCGCCCAGCAGGACCCAGTGGCTCCAGTGTCTGACAAAGCCTGGCTGTTCCTGGGCTTTGTTCAACAGAGACTCAGTCAGAAACGCCTCAAGAACTTGACAAGACGATGTCGAATGGTTGAAACTGACTTCGCATTACATGTATTGGAGTGATTTTTCTTGATACTTTGTGTTTCCTGGCAAATTGGATAAATAGATAGATATATCCGGACATGTATTAACATGTGACCTTGCCAAGTTTGTTGATGCCCAGGTTTGAGCACATTTGTTTATTTGCAGACTTTCCAGCCACATGTTTTCGCTTTGAACCTGGCCTGGGCGTGCAAGAGCTGAATCTTGGCCCTCCGAAGAGTCCAGAAGGTTGATCCAAGTATTTTGTGTGTGTTTCTTGCGGTTTCAGAGATCCATGATTAAAATACTGAATGTGTACTGCATGATACTGCAATTATCCATATAGTGTGTTTCTTGTTCAGTGTCTACCCAAATCTTCATGCCACCTTTTTTGCAGCACAAAACAGAGTTCTTTCCTTAGACATGTGCTACTTGGTACCTGAAAGTGCAGGATGCGAGTATGGTGTGGGGGTGGTGGTATATGCCGTCTCTTTCAACTGAGGCGCAACTCTTTGAGGGATTGGGAGGATGTTCCCATCTATGAGCCCTGTACTCAAAGTTACTGGAGTTTGAAAGCCAGTTGGACAAGGAAGCATTTGCGTGGATGTATTCTGGGTCGGTCCTTCCATCTCTACCAGGAGAATCGAATGTTTTTAGTTGCAAGTGCGGTGATATCCAGGGAACAGCCCCCAAGGCTGACCGAGCAACAACCTAAAATGCTAAACAGCAGTAGTTCCTCGAGTGTGCCGGTGACAGGACTTTGACTTTTGGCGCCATGGACGCTACTCAATTGAAACTAAGAAGAAGAAGAGTGGACTGCAAAGACTCAACACCTTAGCGGAGTGGTGCTCCATGTACGAGCCCAGGGAAGGTGAGAACTTGTTAGTATGGAAATATCATAAGATATCATAAAATATCACGGAAACATCTTGAAATGTCCAAGCAAAGCATTTCAACAGCATTTTAATCCGTGCCTTTTCTGGATTTTTTGGACTAGAAACCTTTGCTTCAAAAGGGCAAGAGCAAGCCGAGCAAGCCCAAAAATCAATGTATCAAACAGTACATGGGTGTATGGTGAGAATTTACCATCCGCCTTGGCTCATTGGTCTCCTGTGCAGATGGTGCAGCTCCCCTCGCCAACAAGACGAGGCCGGATCAGCCAGCTGACAGGTAGTGATGGTCAGCTTACCAGTTCGGTGGTCACCATAGCAAATTCACGATGGTCCATTCATCATTTGTGATGATGATTCGTGATGATATAGTATATAGCGTAATATAGGAAGCATCACGAAGCAGAATTCATTTGAATTCATGATACCAGTGTCTTGATGGCTTACTACTTTTTGAAGTAAATGAAGGTGGATACTTTTGCTTGGCCCTTTGCAGTGTTTGATAAAGTCGGTCAAAACTAAGCAAACCATTCAGACGCCCCCGCGTTATGTGCTTGCAAATGTGAGCTCACGTCTTTTCTAGAATTCTTTCATATTTGTGCCGCAAGGACATTAGAAATGAAAGCCTCAGAGGATCCTTTGCTGCACAGTTATGGCAACTGGCTGGCCTGCATTGCAGGCTCAATGGCAAGTTTGGCATTTGTTGTCGCTTGGTTGCTCGGGAAATGTTGGAAGTTCCGGGACGTAGCATTTGCTATGAAATGTTTGCAGAGGAGCTATCCAAATCACATCGGCATGAAAATGCACTCGCATCCGGATCTCGGTTTTCAAGGCATGTGTTTTGGCAAACCTGGTTGTTGGTTGTTTAAGGTGGAGGAATCTGCGATTGATGACACCATCGTGAAGGAACACTGTGATCAGATTTTGGATCAGCCCCTTGATATGCTCGGCCTATTTGGGCGCTACTGTTGTGTTGCATGACAAATAGATATATTATTCATTATTACAAATGATACAGTAATAATGAGAATACTGAATACTACGATATACTATATGGCAATGATACTGATAGTGAGAGTTTTTTAATGCACAAATAACTTATACCCTTCATGATGTTTTTTTTTGAGATATACGTATCAATGACGTGTACTCTTTGTTTCGTTTGGTGGAGAGATGCTCAGGCGAGGTCGAGACCTGTGTGTTAAGATCGGTTTGAGCCGACATCTGCGAAGCATCAAGGAGATGAATATTTGGCCCATCGAGATTTTAGAGCAGGACAAGCTTCACCCATAACACGCTGGTTTGACCATGCCAGCATGGATGTTGGATGGCATTTGGACGCATTTAGTGGTGCATTTTATGGACGGTGACACAAATCAGCCCAACTAGCTTCAAGTTCAGTGCAGGGCTGTGCATTATTTCATGCGATTCAAGCCTGGGCATGAGCTCGACCTTGGACACCTCTCATGGTTGCGGGATGTGGTCACGAGCTTTCCAAAGAGACATGAATGATGGTGACGAATAGTCGGAGTTTGTGATGACAGTGGAATGCAAATTTCAAATCCTGGATCTGGCTCCACACCGCCACGCCAAGTCATGAAGTCACCCAGCAGGGACACTTTTACTGTCTCGAGATTCGATGGAATGATAGAGTGCTCCCATCTAGGGCCCCATGCATATCAATGCTTTCCGATACAAAAGGTGTGCGGTTTTCTGAGATAAATGTCATTTTGCAGAATCTTGCATTCTATAGTTAGTGTTCTGTGGATGTGCGATCCCAATATATCACTACATAGCATGGTGTAAGAACATGTTGGTTTACAACACCAGCAACAACATCATCATCATCATCATCATCATCATCATCATCATCATCATCATCACCATCATCATCATCATCATCATCATCATCATGATTTTCTGTAGTTGATGCACTTGGCACAAATCAAAACTGCAAACATGCGCAGAATAATTGAATATAGGGGACTAAAGCACCCACTACCCACAAAGGGAGAGGGACACGCAAATGTCTCAACCACATGTGGCTTTGCCATTCTGCCTAGCAAATAGAAGTGCGTCACATTGTCACATCTTTTGCTGGGATGCTTGGTTTGGCCGCTTATTTTTCTCAAAGGAGGGACGCACAAGAAATTCTTTACTTTTGTACAAAGCGTTTGCAGCCATGGTGACCATCCTGGAGGGTATTCTCCTTTGGCTGTTCACTGCTCAGCTGGCATTGGGGTTTGTTGATACAGAGGATTTGCTCGGCGATGAGTGCATCGAGCCTGGCAACTCTTGCGCACAATATGCCATGCAGCTGAAAGTGTTGAGACAGACAGAAACTGTGGAAGATGACTGCAAAGATCTTCCAGATCTTGGTGAAGGTATGGTGCAATTGGTTAGTGTTTGTTTTGCTTGGCTTCAAGTTTTGTGCGGGAAAACTTTCGATTAGAGAGAGAGAGAGCGGATGCCTTGTTATCAGCCCACTCACAGGCGTTTGCAAGAAGGAAGTTGAATGGGCAAGACAGACAGGAGTTCAGCAGCATCCTGACTGGTATCCAGGGCTTTCCGCCCAATCCAGCCTCCTGGTTGCACAGCTATCTTTTAGTGAATGGATGGTTAGGACATGTTAGGACTGAACGCCAGACCAATTAGACTTCCATAGCCTACCTGCGTGCAGGATCGTACTGTAGGATCTATTTATTTTCCTGTATTTCTGCATATGGATTGGAAATGATTGGAAATCTTATTCTTCGCGTGCTAGATTTCAAGGCCAGAACCTTTCTCCATCCGTTGCTTGAGAACTTTGCAGTTCAGCCAAGGTGAGTTGGACTTTCAGTGTAAGGTGTTCCAAGCGGATTTCAAGAAGTGTCCAAAACCATGTGGTGTTTCATGCAGCCCACCCCCTCCACCAGCTGCAGCAGCTGAAAAGTTTGCGCCAAAGTGTGTGACCTGACTGCAGGGTGGAAAGCTTGAGCAGTGATGGGACCCCCCAAGTTCACTTAGACCAGGCAGCCTTTAAAATGCATGTTCAAATATGTTCAAGATTACAAGTGATAGGGGGTTCTACTTAGAAAACAAAATTTCCAATGGATGTGATATGTTGTCAACTCGCGGGCTGTCCAGCAGTGTATCCCTTTAATTGTTTTTCGATGCTGTTCCTTCATTAACCTAGGAAGGGAAGATGTCAGAGGAAAGCTGCTTGTGCGTTTTTGACATTGACCGAACGTTGACCTCGAAGCAGGGCCTGCAGGACCTGGAAAATCTCAAAGCAATTCTGTTTGCTTCTAAAATAGCTGACATTCAGATGCTGAAGACTGAAAGTGCACAGGACACTTGCCAAGGTTCCAGAAGTAGCAATGGCATCCGTGATACAGCATACGGAGGCGGCGTTGTCAATTTGGAGCTATTTGTTTGAGACACCCCCATCGATGAGTTGCACACAAATGCACACGATAAGTTATCAGGTGGAAGCCTGGTGCTCTCGCAGCTTGCAGCTTCTGGAGTCTTGGTTTGCCAACCTTCATTTAACTATCATTCTTTGAACTTATTTGAACTTCATATTTTCTGTACGCCTTGGCGTACTACGTAGGTTTTTGTGTACTAATCTAGCCAAAAACCTCAGGCAAGTCTTGTACCTTGAGGTCTTTCGCAGACATTTTGCTCCAAATGCTATGTGGGCATTGTCTCTCATGGCGATGGCAGCGGCCAACTTTCTAGTGAGAGAAAGGACTGCTCCAAGGTTTTTTTTGCAGGGAACTTAACAGGAACCGGTAATCAATGGTCATCATGCAGACCAATTCCAACCTTCCAATTTTGAAGCCGAGGTATTTATTTCCTTTCATAGTTTCAAGGGTTCCAACATGTTCCAACCCATTCAACTGCCAGGAGTTGCTGCAGGCATGGCAAAACGATAGAAAACTGCATCATGGAAGCATGTTCCAGTCACCCAGTTTTCTCCTGTCAGAGGCGCTAAAGACAGATGCCATGGAACACCTTGTTTTAAAAGCTTGGAACGCTGCCTGGAGCGACACTTGAAGAGAAATAACGCAAACTTTTGATGTTTTTTAAGATCACTTCAAACCCGATTCAAACCATCAGATGATGCTTGGACCAGACAGCCAGGGTATTTTTATTGTTTGTCGAAAAGTGGAATTGACATACAACATGCAACAATACAATGCACACAACATTGCATGTGTTATTCAAGAAAATCACCAGTTCCTGCTCATGTCACTCGGAGTGTCTTTGACCTTGCAACATGAGAGTATCATGCAATTCAACTCAGGATATGGAAATGATGACGCTAGGCTGCTTCAGACCATTGCAGCTGACCTGTTACCATTGTTTTGTATCATAGTGTCAGTGACTGGAATCAAGTTTTGGCGCCAAGGACACCTTTTTATGTGGCGTACCCCGACGCCCTGAAGCAGGATGCCGTGATGAAAGTTCTAGACTGGTAGCGGGCTGAGTAAGACCTGGATGACGCAATGGCACCAGCGAATTTGATGGTACACAGTTAGATTGCAATGGTTCCGTATGTTCTGTTATCTTTATGACTATATCATCAAAGGTATGCATCCCAGGAGATTTGCATCCAGAAGCTTGGTGGCATTTAAGGTGATGATTTTGTGACAAACTGCTCCCAAAGTACTGTTACACTGTTGTTTCAAGCGCCTGGAACAGTGCATGACAGTGCTAGTGTTGGGCATTGCTGAGGCGAGGAAATACCTACTTTTTTGATGACAAGGATGAAAATATTCATCCTTTCAGAGGCGCTGTACATTTATACCATTTATACTGACCATACTTTTTTGCTTCACACAGAACAAACACTAAAGACGTGTCATTCTTTGTTCCTTCGAACCAAACAAATTAACCACAGACAGATCCAACATGTCGAACGCCAGAGTGTCATGGGGAGTCCCTGTCCTTACCATGCTTCCGGGACATGACACGCTTGGGACACTTGGCACCTCCAGGCACAGGCATCAATGCCAAACAGATCTCATGCAGTTCCCGAGATCCATTTCTCGGGTGGGGCGACGTTGGTTCCTTGACGAATCCTGACTTGGATGTGCAACCAGAAATGTGCCCACACAACAATTGTATGATGTATGATGCTAGGATATGCTAGGTATCATGTGGAACAGCTAGCTAAATTTGATGTTATAAATTTGAACAATTTATATAAGACTTTGTGGTGCACGTACGTCACATGTCAACGTGAATTCAAAGTGCGTTTTCAGGTTTGTGTGGGGCTACGCAGGAAGAGATTACGAACGACAAAGGAGTGAGTGTTTGCAAGGCCGTGAGACTTCATGATCTTCTGCATTCTGTGTGAAATGTACAACTGATGTGCGACTGAGTATGTTTGTATGAATTTGTATGTGTGTATACAATAAAAGACTTACAGATAGTTACGAGGGCGTCTCTGTGAGACGGCAACGAGCCAAGCCCGATAGAGAGAGAGTTACAGTGTTGGCAATTACAGCGACCTAGAATGAGAACAGTATGAACTATAGGCCCTAGGCATTTCCCATACAAGAGCCGCCACAGTTCAACATGAGTTTGTTCTGGCTTGGTGAATTTCATATACCTGACCTACGTGTTTGTACATGAAACTTACAGTAGATTATACATGTTTATACTGTGGGCCTGTGGGTTTTCTTCTTTCACCAAGTTAACAATATCAAAGAGTCAGAGATAGTCAGACTGAGCAAGCAGAATGAGGACAATACTTTTCATCATTTTACGCTTTTGCCCATGAAACCATTTTTGCAGATTGATTGCGAATGGACTCGATGGTCTCCATGGAGTGATTGCTCAGCCACTTGTGGTGGTGGTCAGAGGCAGCGATTGGATGCGATTGGCGGCTAATGACGGTGCAAGATAAGTTTCCGTCATTGTACATGTTTGTTGATGTTTTCAATAATTACTTTAAGCCTCTAATAATTATTTTAGGCTTAATATAAGTATAATTATATAATATACATGCTTTTACGTTCTGATATTCTGAGAAGATTCAAGACTTAAGATTTTAGAACATTTACGGAAGTTGGGAAAGAAAGGCCAACAAATCCTGTATGTTCATCTCAAATTTTGCAGGTCGCGACATCGCAGAGTCATGATCAAGCCAAGAAATGGTGGACAGGTGCATTGTGCCATGCAGTGATGGGCTGGTGACATGGCATTGTGTCAAAACTTTTACTACGCAGGCATGTGGAGATGCTGGCACTGATGTCCAGGCGCAAAGAGTACAGTACTTCAAAAAAACTAGGATAAGTCTGTTTCAATTTCTTCACATGCCGGGCATATGGGAACATACCGTACGTAAATTGCAGACATTATATACAAGTGAGCCATCGGAGTTGAGTGCAGCCCAAAGTGAATGGTAGAGTGGAAGACTAGGAGTGTGGCACCGTGGCCTGCCCAACGACAACCACGACAACCACGACCACCACGACCACCACGACCACAACAACCGCAACCACATCAGCTGAAGAAGAATCGACATCTGATGTTGCTACGTCGCTTTTGATGGAAGTGAAATGGGATGAAGATTTGATGTGTTTGATTGCTTGAAATCATCTCTAGGTATTCCCGGTGGGATTCACCGGCTGATGAACTTTTTCAAAAAAACTTTCCAGCTTCCATACTTCAACATCCACACTCGCATACACTTCTTGATGCATTTTGCTATGGAGTCAGTCATTCCCATCATGGATTCTGGTTTGCGATGCATGCTTCCACGCTCCGGGTGCTGTCATGCTAGAAGGGGGCCCTGAAATCAGTACAGCTGAGGCCCTGAATTAGCATCTCCAGCCAGTGGAGCAAATACTTCAACACCGGATGCTCCAACAGTCGCCAGTCAGCAGCAACTCCATCCGGTGAATTGATGTAAACATTACATGCACACTTAGACATCACGCAGATCACACCAACCACGTACAGAAGCTGGATGCCACTGCCCAACTCATATTTGGCAACCACTCTGAGGACAATGCCTCGATATCGTCAATTGGCTAAGTTTGCTAAGCTTTGTCAGTGAGCTTTCTGATGCCCCCCAGCGGGCGGGAAGCCAGTGCAAAAATTGATGTTGTCCATGTGCCCTGGGTTTTCTTGCCACAGGCTGTCACTGGATTAGGGCCAGCTTTGTCTCCTGGCATCCTTTACCCAAATGACATCTGAGTATCGGACAAAATTAGGTATGACCAAAGTAGTATTGAGAGGGTCGTGGGGTGGCCATTGCTACAAAACCGATAGGGGCCCACCCTAAAACGATACCCTCAGGAAGGTTTGTACAAGGTGCCGCCACTGCAAAACCGATAGGGGCCCACCCTACTTTAGGATGTCCCTTCGCCATGTACCAAATTTTGTCCGTAACTCAATCTCAAATGACCTTTTCTTTAGCAGTAGGACCATAGGAGATATTAGGAGCCCATGTGTTTGAAAGAAAAAGATGCGATGCTACTTGGCATGAAGAGCTTCAAGCTTGTCCTTGCTTGCCAGCAGCGCGGCTTGACTGCCTTCACGCCAGTTTCTGCCACAGAGGGGTCAAGTCCCACAAAGATCATGGGACGTCAAGGTGTTAGCAAAAGGCAAGCAGAAAAATAATGCCCAAAAGCTTCAGAAGGGTGTAGATATTAAGAAGTTATGTACCCTTTTGTGCTGAGGTTTTTATGTCATACTTATACACCAATAATCTAGCAGCTTCAAACATCATTCAACTTTCAAGGCACCATCAAACTTCAATACATTTGTCTTGCTTAGGTTCAGCAAGGGCATTGACAAGTGTGCAGCAGAAGAATTGATAATACTGTATGTATATAGTTTTTGTAAGTACATAATTCATCACGCATCGACTTGAAAAAAACGTGAAAAACCTCATGTTGCCCGACCCTAACTCCACTCTCTCGCCAATAGGTTGTAATCATTTTTTTCGGGACTTAACTTGACAAGAAGGATTCTGCACATGAAGCGTTCAGCAGAAGAGTATCTGAAGCCAAGTTGCCACCATGAGCACCATGGGCGAAGCAACCTTATTGCGGAAAGACACTGAGCAGCAATTTAGGGCAATTGAGGTGATTCTTGGATGTGTGCGAACGTGGGTTGCCTTTCCAAATACCATGCCCGAGAGTAGAAGATTTGGGCTGGGGACATGCTGGTTGCCCGAAGCAAGTTGGCAGATACCCAGAATGCAGCAACTGGAGCTTCGTGGGGCACAATGCAATTCGGAGGGCGTTGTTAAATGTTGACAAATATATTGACATAAGGATGGTCCAGGCATCACTCGTTCAAGATTCCTTACTCAGCTAAATGCAAGGCTGGCAGCTGGCTGGGTGATGGTTTCCGCTGCATGTGGCTTGGTCAGAAACTACAAGAGTGTTTTGCAGCTCCAGGTATGCCACCAGTACACATATATATAGACTCATAGACCTTCTACTTTCAGCTATGCTGGCTACACTTCTACGTTGTATGTGTTTTCTATTGTATTTATGTTAGAGGCCTTGGCAAAGGAAATTGGTGAAAGCCTTGGTGGTTTGTTTCATCCAATGAATTTCTCCTCCCAGCTGCTTCCGGTTTCATTGTTTTTGTTGGAAATATTTCAAGCGATGCCACGCTCAGGTTCTATCTTATGCCTCCAAAACAGTTGGCACTGGCAAAGGGTGATGCTGTTCCCAACTACCTCGCCACCCATGGCATTGCCGCTGAGCCTTTTTGATCCTTTTTTCAGTTCAGATGCGTTGAATTCTTTGGCCTTTCGTAACTTCTGGGAGAAGTCAAGCTTGCAGAACTGCAAGAGATTGGACACAGGTGATATCACATATTTGTTCACACATTGCAATATTTTTAGGGTCTTGGTCAGTTGTAAATGTGAATGTGATTTTCTTGCGACACAAAGGCGATGTTTTTCATCCTGATGGTCACTGAGACTGCGATTTCATACGCTTGGTGCCGAAAAAGTGTGTACCGGTTCAACGACTTCATTGGATCTTTGTCTTCTGGCACTTGCCAGCAACTTGTCGTGGCTTTGACTTCAAAGCTTCTGAATCCTAAGGGCAGCTTTGCAGTTATTCACAGCAGATACAGCTTGATGTCCTTCAACGTGAGAACAAAGCCTTTTCAAGCTTGGATTTTGTTGATGATGGGTGTGGATTTTGCATATTACTGGGCACACCGCTGTCTCCATGTGTTTCATATTGGTTGGGCTGCGCATAGTGTACACCACTCTGGGGAAGACTACAACTTAGCTACAGCCTTACGACAAGGCGCTTTGCAGCCATTGATGACCTTGATTTTTTCGCTCCCTTTGGCCTTGGTCTTTCCAGCGGAGTCCGTTTTGATCCATTTGCAGCTGAATACGTTGTACCAGTTTTGGATCCATACTGAATTTTGTGGTCGTTTAGGCTTCCTGGAATATATCTTCAACACACCCTTTCATCATCGAATGCACCATCGGCCACCTGGAAACTGCAACTATGCTGGTGTATTGATTCTTTGGGATCGACTTTTTCAAACTTACAAGTGTGAAACAGAACGCCAGGATCATTACGGCTTGGCTCAACCTGTGCGGACTTTCCAACCCTTAGAGCTGAATTTGCATCATTGGAGGAAGATGGCTGGCAATTCCAACTATTGCGATGGCCTCTGGAGAGTGATACGGACCTCCTTTTTGCCTCGTCACGTGGCATCACAATGGCACATTTTGTTGGAAGTCAGACAACTTCCATGAATCGCCTGCATGCAGAAATGGTTTCGGTAGTTTTAGTTTCTCGTTTGTTTCTGGGAGGAAGCTAGTGATTCGCAGTCAGCTGCATCTAGTTCACACGCATTTCCTACCATCATTTTTGATTTTAGGGACTGCTTTTTGCCACAAGCATGTAATTTTGCTTTGGCTGTTTTTTTCTTTGGAGGTCTGCGTTTCCTTAGATTGCCAAAAGGTTTGCCATGGTTGGCTTTTTGATGCTTTTTGTGTGTCGATGTAGCAATCCAGTCACCTTTTTTTTCTTGCCCTCCCATGCCATAGACGTGTTGCGACTGTACTACCAAGGCGCTTATCATCCTTTGAGATTCTCACCCTGGGCGTTGCTGGATCCTTTTGAAAAGATGACAACTGGCAGTTCCTGGTCCCTACCTGATCAGAGAAAGGTCAAGTATGAGGGTGCCGATCTGAGTCCGACGCATCCTTGCATTTTATTCCGGGCCACTTTTGAAATAGGGGGAAGGTCGTGTGATGCAATCCTTCCTGTTTGTGTTTTTTGACATGTAGTTTTCCGTTGATCGAAGAGTTGGCTGTGTGCAAGATGTTGATGTCATCTCAGCTACTGTAATCTGCAATTTCTTCCTTTTGATGTGCTTTTTCTTTAAATCTTGAGTGACATTCCAGTGTGGTGAGAAAAACGTGCTTTACTTATTTGCATATCTAACCTCCCATCCATTGGAACCGCTAAGGCTGGGCAAAACGGCTGCAGTTGCCATGTTTTTTGGAAGCTTCGTGTGCCTTCAACGAGCTGAACAAAAACACCTGCAGCTTCCACAGCTGTTGTCCAACATTGGAGGAGGCTTACTCTGGCTGAGTGCATTAGGCACGGTGCCAAAAAGATGAAATCGTCGGTTACGCGCTAACTAGTTATAACTACTGTAACCAGTGTTTCAAGATGGTTAAAGGTGAAAGCAAATTTGAGAGGCAAAGCTTTGTTTTTTTAAAATCACTTTACATACGTGCACTTTATTCAAATTTATCCATTGCATGTAATTGCTGTGGACACACCGCCCACAGCTCAGGTGATTTGCTGGATGGCACCTTCAATTCATTGGTTTACAAGGTACTTGCCGCTGGAAGTCTGATCGTAGCAGATTTCGCTTGGGTCCGGTGGAGCCATTCGTAAATAGCTTGACTGCTTGGGTCCAGCACTGGCAAAGAAAAGGATGCTGTCCTGCAGCTGCAGTTATATTTCAATAGTATTGGATGCATTGGATTATGGATTTGAGGTGTTCGTACAGCATGCGTTCATGATACTGGAATTATATTCATACCTGTACTCAGATACAAGATCTAAGATATATATATATATATATATTATCTCCTTTGCATGCAGTCTTTACCATTCTTTGTCATCCGCAGCCTGCAACAATCTTGAAATTTCTAGAAGCATCCGGGGGCAGAGGACGCTCCATTTGACGCCCTGGGCCCAGATTGTGCCAAAATGGATGCGAGTTTGTGGGTCAATTTTCCCCAGATTAGAACGTTGTGAGGCGAAAATGGAGCCTCTCCTTGAATATGGCAGCTTTATGCTGAACCCGTGGTCGTTCACATTCCCTATGTTTGTTGCCGTTGTCATTGTCAAGGACTCGACGTCGTGTCATTTGCATATATTCGCACCAGAACAATCATGATTGAAGTTTGGACCTGAGGGATCCATGATGATCCATGTCATGTCCAGATCTTCCCACAAAAGGAGGCTGCTCTCCAATTCACAGATTTCGGCCTGTGCCTTAGTTGTTTCTTGTCTTTTTTTTCTCGCGGTTGGGGACCTTGCAGCTTAGGTGTCACATGTGCGTGCCAATGCTTGAAACTATTGCCCAGCCGCACTGGAACTAAACCATTGTACAAGAACAAGCTCGACAACAAGGCAACTCGATTCAAATTTCATGTTGGATTTTCCAGCTCTCTAGCTTCATTCTTGGGTTCCCCTTACAACAGTTGGCTATCACAGATGGCAAGCATGTAATTTCCTTCCGTTGTTGTATGCTCTCATCAATGAGCATCTTCAAAGCAAAAGAGTTCAGCCGCTTAACCCGTTAATCTGCATGGTTTCCAACCAAGACATTTCCTTCCGGGTTGTGTCCTTGCTTGACAGGATGCCGCCTTTTTGGCCATGAATGCCATCATCGAAACTATTTTTACCTGCCACCTGGCCTACAAGCTGCAGCTCAACCGCAATGATTGACCTGTTGTAATGCAAGCCATTTCAACTCTGCCATGAAAATTCTGGACAACAAATTGTTTTAAGATCCTTTTCGCCAAGGTGGTATTCACCATGGATTGCAAGAAGCTTTCGGTCTTTGGGCTTCATGAATGGTCCGATTGCGCTGATGTGACTTGGTATCAACATGATGATTCGAATCAAGGATCAAAAAAGTGATGATTAGTGATGTATGAAATGAGGTGATTTCATCTCAAGTGTAGTTGACAAGAAGAATCCCCATGAGTTGCTAAAACCTGAGCGGCACCCTACTGAAACGCTGAAATGTCAGGCTGTTGATCCTGTTCAATGACATGCTGTACGCCCCTGCACACCGCATTTTGGCTGAATGTCTTTGAAGAGATGAAACAGTGCAAAGAAATGGTAGATCAAGATCTTGTGATTCAACGCCTGTAGGCGATGCATGATGATTCTGTGCAACTTCTAGTGTTTGCACAAAGATGCACGTAGTAATAAATTGCATATCATATGATGTCAGGCTTTCCGAGATATATTATAGTTGATGGTTTCTCACCATATGCACTCGGAGAAGCATGGAATACGCATGTCGCACGTGCACACCGCCAGTTCGAACCATCTAGCAAACGAGCTTTGCATTTGCAAAAGTGTCCTTCCTTTCAGTACATTTTTGGGATTCCAAATTAAATGATTCTGACTTGATGTTTGTTCACGATGCATCCAAATGCTCCATTCAAGTCAATCAACTACATGTCAGGTTTGCTTCATCATCCCTCCCTTTATGCCTACATCCACAAGCATCACCATCGGTCGGTGTATCCCTTCCGTGGAAACGTCGATGCCCGCAACGAGCATCCCATCGAGCAGCTGCGGCTTGGTGAAAAACCATCAAGTTTGCAAGACAAGCTATTAGTTGTTGTACAACTGAACAGCTACACAGTATGTGTTCATAATTAATTTCAGAATGCACTAAGTAGAATGCAACTAATGCTAGTGGTAACAAGTGATGAATTCCCCTGGCAATTCCCACTCTAAAATGGAGAGGACGTGCTCCAAAATCATGGCAATTTTATGCTCACCAGAATTGCTCAAAAATGGTGTACCACATCAGGTTGTTAAATCATGTTTTACATTTTAGAGTGGTGACCTTTGAAGAAAAAACCCTGCACCAGAGCAACCCTAGAGTTTGATTTTAGAGAGGTCCCAGGGTACCCAAAGTTCACTTTATGCTCTCTAAAATGGGTGCACGACGTACCCAGTGAATTCCAAGGGGGATATTGATGCGATATCTAAACCACTGCCTAAGTAGACAGCACAATTCCATGAAATGGCCATGTATTGGTGCATCAGAGCCCTCACACCTAATCACACCTACCCTTTGGGAGTTGCACCAGCAATGTGACACCGAACTCTTCCATTCTTTCAGAGACCTGTAACTGTCTTTCGGAGCTGCCTCGAGGATTGCAATGACACTGTGGATGTCTGCAGTGTATATGACGGCCTTCAGTGTCGGCATGCATGGAGCAGTTTTGGGAGCGCACTTGGCATTGATGACCTTGGGAGCGTCTTTGAACCATGCTGGCTTTGATTTGGAGATTCGCTTTCTAGGTGAGATTCTTTCAGCAGTTGCCTTTGACGTTGTGTATATATATATATATGATTTCTAGACGAAACACCATTTGTGTGTGTGGCATTGTTGAAGGATGGCACTGATATGATCCATCTGAAATTATCATGACCAAGTTCCTTTGAGATGACATGCAAGGTGTGGATTGGTATTCTACGGCTGCCCATGAGATGCACCATCGTCGTCCAGACAAGAATTTCGCATCTTTGCTTACTTTAGGTGATGGAAAGGTGGGATTTGAATGACACAGACGTTATTTAAATAGCCGCAACACATGAGCTATGTTGAAGGAGGATCGGAAACAATTGATGAATGGCATTTCAGGATGAGGCAAAACAGTATGATTCTCCTTCGAAGCTTCGAAACTTTTGAATCAAATTGAAACTTGAGGCGCAGTTTACGATGTTCTGGGTGCCTTGGTTGAAGCCATAGAAACGACCTTGACATGAGATGCGTGGAGTGTTCCAACTATCAGTGGTGGCCCAAGTAGATTGTCGGATATCACTGATATCACAGTATTATTGCAATGTAAGATATATGTATACGTAGTCTATTGGTTTATATGATTGAATATGGTGCTACAACTTGATATAACAAAACATACTCATGCATAATCAAATATGAAAGAGTATAATGATGATGTAACAGCAAATGCAATTGCACACGAATGATTATTCTGAAATATTCAACGGAATTTTGATAATGCAATATAATGAAATGTATATGATTAAATGGAATGATAGAATATGATGATTATTTAAGTAGAATTTGAGATAAAATTATGTTTCATTAATGTTACAGTTTGCTTATCTCAGAATGGTGAACGGTATGTTTTCGCAAGTTCTCTTTGCAGGTTGAGAAATAACCAAGCAAACCACGTGTCATTTTGCCTACAGTAGGTAGCGCAGACCTAGCAAACCGAATCGAGGACAAGCTGATGGGGACGTACATTCCCTATATCCAGGAAGCAGAAGAAAAGGCGGACAAAGCCAACTAGTCAACCGAATATCCATGAAGTTTTGTATGCATGGTGGAACAGCTGGGACGTTGAAGTCCTATGCGGAAAAGTGATTTGCCCTGTGAGTGGCTGGAGATCTCACGTTTTTACATACTTTTGCATGCTGTTGTCCGTTCTGTTTGTCAGCATGTTCCACAAAAGGGGCCCCTTGAGCCCCAGCCTTCAGAACACTGTCTGAGTCGAAGGCTTTGACTAAGAATCTTTGATTCAACGGGTGGAGTTTTTGAAAGTGTCTTCAGATGCATTGGCCATCGCCAGTGCCATGAAATCTGTACACTGGTGACACCCCGCCTTTTTGAACACAGAGAGAGGGGGGCTGCCACTTCTATGTTACAGAGCCATGCATATATAATCATAATATGTATCCTGTGAGATAGGCTCCAAATTTTGCAGCATTGAGCTGCGATGCCATCGTGGCTTTCGACTCGAGCTTTTGTGGCCGCTCGAGATATTTTCCATGGTGGAGCTTCAATGTGTTTCTCACAACAATACTGCAGCGACAACGCGGTGCTCTCAGGTTTTTCCCAAGTTCCCTTTGACCATGTTGACCACCTCAGATACTTTGGAGACTTTGCATCCAAAACTCCAATCTTTTGACATCATTTCCCATTGATTTGTTGTCGTGTGTTCGCAAATAGAGCACCGAGACACCAGAATGGTCTAGTCTATAGTTCGATTCCTGTGACTTGGCAATAAGCGCAACTGTATTTGATCTTCGCCTGAAGACAGCAGGTGCAGGAGGGGAAAAGTATGGAAAAAGTGTGCTGCAGTTGGTGCATGCGGTGGAGACTTGTTACACCTCGAAAGGGCACTTGTACTTTCACCAGTCACCTTGTTGAACAGTGAGTGAGCCAGTTAAATTTAAATCATGAGCAACCTGAAGATTGAGTGTTGATGAATGTCGAGGTTGTTTTTGCTGACATGGTCCTTTCTTCTCACTGATTAGGTGGAGTATGGAAGGTTTTTCTTTGCTGAATCCCGCATGAGGTTCGCATGTGACAAGCGGATGCCGACAAGAGGCCGCTGGTTCTCGCAGTCTCACATGCTTTTTTGTTGGTTGGTCGACGTCATGCGCAGGTTATCACAGGTTATCACTGTCCGATTGGGGCGTTGTGGATGTTTGTGGTCCGATGATGTCCCATGCGCTTATTGAGGAACTGCAAGTAGCGAGAGGAAGCTGCATGTTTTGCAAGAGTCATTCTGGGAAAACACCAGAAAAGTATCTCCACAGCTATGGCCCAAGATGCTTGAAGGATCGTGGTTCCCAGCCAACACATTGCGATGGAGTGGTTAGGAAGCTCTTTATCCCCATTGGATGCGGAAAGTTCCAGTGGGCTCTATGGATATGGTTTTCGAAGACCGAACAGCGCCAGTATCTTGGTCTCAAGTTCCACTTGTCCGGCAACAACAACAACAACAACAACAACAACAACAACAACCGAGTGACGGGTCCTCCTCTCTCTCTCCCCTTCTTTGCACACGAAGTCTTAAACTTAAGTATGAACCTAAGTGCACGTTTGGTCGCTTGTCCATGCTGTGTCCACAACGCTTTATTACATCGTATACAAGCATCACCCTCCCTCCAAACAAAATCTATACAAGTGCTTGAGGTAGCTCAGCATCTTGCTTGAGCAGTGCTCTCACGTGCGCCTTTGGCAGTTTGAGCACCATGGCATCAGAGGATTCTGAAGACCTGCCACTAGGCTGCATACATATTTGTGGAAGGTTCAGCAGAAACTGGAACAGCATTGGAGAATGTTGCAGATGTGCAGGACAGTGGGCTCTACTAAAATGACCTCAGCATGGCTATCAAGAGCGTCTCACAGCCTCTCAATATGTTTCAACTCCCATGTCAACCAAACAAAGTTGTACAGAATTGTTTGAGATACATTATGATACATAAAAAATCCAGGAATCAGCAAGCATGAACATACAATTAGCATTGATTGAAGAAATAAAAATCAACATATCTAATATCTAACAGGATACATATTGCTTTCAGGCCACCTGACCGCACACGCCTGAGGCATCCAGCTCTGGATGACGGGGAGCTTAGTCCGTCCAGGTCAGCGCTTCCCACCCGCCTCCAAAGAATCTCGACATGCAGCTCTTGGTGTTTCATGGTCAACTGGGATTTTATCATGATTTTATCAGAGTTGTATAGATTTGTATAGATTTGTCATATTTGATCCATTCGTGATTTTGATGCATATATATATATATATATATATGTGATGCCATTTTGGCTCAAGTTGATACATCCGTGGGAAACTTCAGTGATTCGACCTCCTTCCGTTAGATCTCCTTTAGATCCACCAAATTTTCCCGCTCAGTGATCGATCCATGTCGCGTGTTGCTTTGGTAGCCGTGAGCTTGGCTGGTTTGGCAAGCGCCATGCCTTTTGAGGGAGCATGGGAGTGGATGAAGGAGCATGGGCAAGAGGTGATGGACACCACAGAGCATTGTATGGAAGCATTGAAAATGACAGGCAACTTGAAGGACAAGTGCGGCAATGTTTTCGAAATCGAAGTCTTGGGAACTTACGTCACCTGGGGATTATTGGATGCATTGGACCATTGGAATTGGCTGGTCAGGAGCCTTTGGTCCAGGAGCTGATGAACTCCACTTTTGTGGAAAAGCTGACTGCGTGGCTGGTTTAGATTCCTTGACCCAGGAGTACGGTAGCTGTTATGCTGGTACCTTGTGTAAAAGCATAACAGAGCAGAACAGCAAGTTGGACTACAGCAAGTGCCGAAATGTATTGCAGGCGTGGATGCCCAGAGCCTTCCGCACTCAGCAACGTCACCTCTGTGAAAAAGAGGGTGATGTCTACTGCAACGAGGTGGTCACTTCTGTGATGTTGCAACAATCCACGCTCACGTGTTGGGAAATGTTCTACAAGACAGGTCCAGCAGCTGTGGAGTTGTGTAGAGCTAAACCCGACTGCGTGGAGCCGTGGAAGATTGAGCAAAGGAAGTTCCCCAAGTGTGTGAAACTGTTGGAAAACCAGATTAAGGAGCAAGCGGAGCAGAGCATGGGAATGGCAAGGGAGTTGCTGATGACTGCCAAGGAGCCCGAGGTGCGTCATGCAGCGGAAAATTGGAGGCCGAAATCCTTATCAACATTTATGGAGGTGTGCTTGTCGGAGGCCCACATGGTGGTGTAGTTTTTTTTTGGGTGGGGTTTGTTCAACGACATAATCTCCTTGAACTGGGAGTGTGAACAGACGTACGCGCCCTTGGATGTACAGAAACTGATGGATGCGGCATGAGCCCGATGTCCAAAAAAAAATACTGCGGTATATCACAAAGGCATACATTGCACACAGACACTTCATGTTGCTGGTTGTCCATACACTTTTCTGTAATTCAGATTTTAGCGGTTTGATCCAAGGACGAAGACAAGTGCGAGCTTGTGCAGATCACGAATGGCACAGCTTTCACAGCTTGACTGTGTCATGACACATTTCAAAGCCATTGTTGTTTGCTTTATTCGCTGCTTATTTTGTTTGTTCAGCTCAGCTCTTTTTTTGTGTTGAATGTTTGATGATGTTTGTGTCACCGGCTTGTGTGAAGTTTGTTTGTGTTGTTTAATCGCGTCGTTCGTTTTGATTTAACGATTTGATATGTTGTTGTTGTTGTTGTTGTTGTTGTTGTTGTTGGTGGTGGTGGTGGTGGTGGTGGTGGTGGTGGTGGTGGTGGTTGTCGTCGTTGTTGTTGTTGTTGTTGTTGTTGTTGTGGTTGTTGTGTTGTTGTGGTGCTGGTGCTGGTGCTGTTGTCGTTGTTGTGCTGCTGGTGCTTGTGGTGCGAATGGTGCTGGTGGTCTTGCTTTTGCTCTTCTTTTCGGTTTCGCTTGTGCTTTTGTTTCTTCTGAGACTGTCACGATCGTGCTTGTTTTCTGTCAGTATCCTGCAGCTTTTCTCAAAGCAAAGATTTTTGAGTTAGAAACAACAATGAGAATGCACTTTCGTAAGTTGCAAGGAACCAACAGACTTCCTAGCATCAAGGTCTTCTAAACGAATGAAGAGAGAACAGATATAGTAGAGCGTTGCTGCCAGTGTTGGGCAACTGGCTCATCTCCGTTTTCCAAGGTGCGGCTCCTGCTTCCCTTGGAAGAAGGCAGGTCCTTTACTGAAGATGCCTGGCTCGCACCATGGGAAGCTGGTTTTGTTTGCAGTTAAGCCTTGTCAGCTCAAACTGTGCCCAAAAAAACAAGCCTAGACTATGAGAGCATTCTGATCAAGGACAAAGGGAACATCCAGGTGCTGATTGTTTTATTTGATATGATACTTATTCTTCTTTGTGTCTTTGAGAAACTTAAAACTGATCTCCGTTTTGCTCCATATGAATACCCATCAGTATTCACAAAGCCTCGATTTCCTTCCGGTATCGATTCGGATGGTTCCAATGATAGGGATGTGAAACTATACTTGCTGGATCAGCACACTGCCTTGGCCCTCCGAGTATTCCACCTACAATCATCTACAATCAATGAATACCAATGAGGCCTCTAAAGATCCCCAATCTCTTCATCACTCTGTCTTTGAGAATTCTTCGTCATTATCCTGACAGATCCAGGCACATGACCTACAGTATTGCACAACTCAGAGACTGACAAAGACTTTTGCTCCCCACCAAGCCAAGGATATCAATTCCGTGTCACCCATCTCCGAGTCAGAGAGCATGGGGGAATTAGGAGCGGGACCGAGCGGGGGCAGCCGTTTTCTAACAAATTTCCTCAGGCCATTTGACACGAGAGCCCACAGAAACCATTGTGTATTGGGTCCATTTTGGTCCTCTTCTTTTTTTAGGACTGATTGCAGAGCTGGAATCTTTCAACTGGTGCACAATTCACCAAGTCTACTTACAGTAATTCACACATTTTGGAACATGAATGATCATGAATGTATTTGTATTCGAATTGCGATAAACTGAGGTGAGGCTTTGAGCAAAAGGCTCTATGACATTTTCATACATTTTCCAATTCTTCACGGAACACGATCCCACAGGACATGCCACACGCTGTCGCTCAGCCTCAGCGTCGCCGTCCATGGAGCGATGCAAGTTTGCAGAGGTGAGTTTGTCAAGCAATCGATTCAGCGGTAAGCAGCAAGTGAAGCATTCCTACAATTTCTACGGTGATTTGTTATGATTTATTCGTTTTTGGTGTTTTTGATAATGTTTGCAGGTTCTTGTGGATGATAAGTTCAGGGACTATGCAAAGGTCATTGCGCGAGACATTGCTAGAGTATATGCAGGTGCGCGGTTCCGACTGGTGAAAGGGATGAAAGGTTTTGTTTTTTTTACAATGCAAACAGAAAAAAGCGAGCAATGCAGCAATGTTCAGAGAATTTGTAAAAAAACTGTGTGATCCCAGGCCATGAACAAGTAGATCAACTGCGTTTAGAGATGGCTGCCGTTTTGAGGGGTGCCTTGATAGCGTGTTATCAGCCCTGTCCCCGATGTCCCACCAAGATGTTCACACCAAGGCTATGCACGGAAACATCCCGACTTGGGCTACACTCAAGGCATGTGCTTCTTGGCGGCCGTGACTTGCAGCAAAGGAGCGGAGGGGGGGACGATGTTGGTCGTCCAATGTTCCGTGGCAGTCCATGAACTTGATGAATGAAAGACTGGTCATCTACACAGGACGAAGCATTGCAGTGGCAGAGCAGCTTTTTGAGGATTACATGGCTTCACTGAAGCCCCTTGGACTGCATGAGCAATGAGCCGTGATGTTTGCCTTTGTTTGTGTGAGTCTGTGTAAGTATGTTTGTGTGGCGTTGCTTGGACAATTTGGACGAATCTTAGTGGGCGTGTACGAATGACACAAATACTGAAGACATGCAAATTGCAATTGCACGTCTCCAGTCCATCAGTCATGAAGACCGCCAAGCAGATTCAATAAGGATGTGTGCGGTCCAAATGACTTGATGAGACAACTAGCCATACTTCCCCATCATCGTACATCCCGTTTTAATCCATTTTTTGTTTTTGATCTACAGTATCCTTTGTATATCTTATATGCTAGATTGAACTTGATTTGCTGTATATATATATTATTTGATGTATAGTTTCATTGATTGGTTTATCTATGTACATGTCTATGAACACTTTTGCAGTGTGACAAGTATGCCTCCAATTTTTACATCGCGATGCGGTGATGCATATCAGCCAAGGCTCCTGTGGTCACCTGACTTCCCTTTGATACAAGAAGGAATTCCTTTGCTTCCGAGCCTGCTGGATGAGGCTGATATGCAGTTGAGCTATCATCTCTTCCACACCTTAGGACTGCGGCTCGGGGAAACAAATTGTTGCAGCTTAAGCACCTGTCAAGCTAATGGTGCCACTTGCCGGAATCAAACTCACAAAACACGGGGAGCCGATGATGCTAGGACTTAATTTGACTGATGTGCTTCCTACGGCATGGCTGTCCACGTTTGGCAAATGGCTTCCCTTTGAGCAGCTCGTGGAGGTTGTGCCCTTTTTAGCTGCTTCAGGGCTGCCAGGCTTCTTGGCCATCACCATTGTTATCATCACTTCGCGCCTTGGCCAAAGACAATGAAATTTTAAAAAAACACGTGGTTTTTGCACTTTTTGTATGTTTTTGTTGTTTGGTGGTTGGGCATGCGCAACTGCCTTCAACTTGTGTGCAAGTTAGGTTCCGATCGGACCTCTTGGGCCATCCGAACGCGGAGGATGTTTTGATCTTCATCGCAGCCTTGCGCAAGTTGCCGGCACCGAACAATTTGATGTTTTTGTGTCGGCAAATTCTTCCAGCGATCAGGGACCAGGTGGGCGCTGAGCAATACCGTTTGAGTGTGGTTTGATGCCGAGGAGGGAAAACTTTTGTCATATTTTGTCAATTGACACATGTCCTGACTTGCAGGTTCCAGGCTAACAACGTCAGGTACCGGTGCTTTCAGATGGATTTTGCACACAGCTGAACACCTGCGACAGAGACGTAGGATCCTATAAGGCAGGTGTGAGGATGTGAATCCTTCCGCTATTGTGGTGTTGATATATGGGTGACTGATTGATATCGTTGAATCATTGAATAACTTTAAATCATGAAACTGAAGTACCTTCAAGCAATAAAACTGAAGTTGAACATGCTTGAATCTTACATTACATGACATGGGCAGAGCTGTCATGGCAAATTGTGCTCAATGTTCTTATTTGTGTGCATTGCTTGAAAGAAGCTGTCACCCATTTCTCACAAGTCAATGTGTGCTTTTCGGTCAGCAGACCCAAGCATGGCAGGCCCACTGTGGCCGCCAAAATTGAAAGCTTAAGAACACATAAAAGACACTGGTTAGAGGTCGCTTGTGCTTGGGTCTTGCAACAATGAAAAGCAGTTCCCTGACCCCATGTGCAGGGAACACCTACCTAGTTTTGCAAGAAAAATTGGCGTGACATGATGGTGAGGTGCCATGTCTAGTAATCCATGTTTCAAGTTGTTCTTCGTGCGTGATGATGTTCAACACCTAAGAACATCATTAAGCATTTGAAGTGATTAGATGTGATGGCTGATTTGCAAGAATTATTTCTTCTTCTCAGCCCATGAGCGCTGGCAGCGCTGGCTTGTGAGTTTCACACCTCGTCTGGAGACCGTAGAAACAAGTTGTTTGAAGGAAGCAAGAAAGTGTTGCAAAGAGTATACATTGGTCATATAGACTTGGTGGCATGGCATTCCCAACCAAGCACGATGAAAACTGATGAACATATATTGGACATGTTGTTGGGGTGAAACCATACCTGCTCCGGACAATGTCGACGCTACCGACTTGAGCTTACTCAATGCTCATGAGATTTGCTTGCATGAAAATCACAAGAGTAAACAGACATTATAGCATTATAGAAAGCAAGCTGCACCAGCAGATGTCCACTTGCGGAATCTTGCCTGACTTGCAATTCTCACTGTCGGAGTTGTACTTTTCGTGGGTAGTGCAGTTCCAATGAGAAGCACCAGCCAAGAGGTTTCAGTGCATGTAAGAATGCAGCACTGTGCCAGCAATTTGAAGACTTTTGCCGATGCTCTTGGCACCTACAACAATCCATTGATCGGGTGTGTACAGATTATTTGCTTCCCAGTTCAGACGATGATAAAAATTATGCGGAGGTGACTCACCTTAACAGTCGTTGTAACTCTCACAGGTTTTGGAGATAAGGATATACATTTTATACAAGGATGTTTTTTTTAATCGTTCACTGGCTTGGACAGGTTGCTCTGTGTATGTTGAAGCAACCTTTTGCCAACCTTTAGTGTCCGCAATCCTTTCAGTTTCAATCAATTTTTTGGATAGCAGCACGGAGGGACATCAGTGACACTCACGCACACTGCCCTGTCTAGAAGTCTTGTGCATTTTTCTTAGCACCAGTTCATCTAGTTTATCACCACCTTGGCAAACCTGACTCAACCAAGACTCATTGAAGGAACTACCGCGTTTCTTTCTTGGGAAAGTTGGTTGAGTTTGACTGTTTGGTGTCTCGGATGTTGACCGTTTCGAGACGTTGGTAGTTGGTAGATGTAGTTTAGTCATTGTTCCACTATGAGCTTGGCTGAGGAAGAACCAACTCATCAGCTCATCAAATCAAATCACCACTACACCTAAACTTGCCTGCCACCATTTGCTTGTTGCGTGCCATGACCAAAAAGAAAAGGATATTGAAAGCTCGGGAACCTGGTGAGGCCAAACCAGCATCACCGGAGAGTGTAGCTTCAGATCAGGGACGGGCAAAAAAGAGAAAGCGCCAAAAAGCAGCTGATAAGCCTGGTTTTCAACCAGCAGAAGCTGACGCCAACCAAGCCCAAGCCCCAAAACAGAGCCTTTTTCAGACAAGTGCCTCATTTTCCAAGCTTGGCTTGGCCAATTGGATTGTGCAGACTTGCACAAAACTTGGCATGAACTACCCAACAGATATACAAGCAATGTGCATCCCGGATGTTTTGGCCGGCAAGAATTTAGCAGGTAATGCCAGGACTGGAAGTGGGAAGACTGCCTGTTACAGTATGCCAATCTTGCATCATTTGTCGAAAGACCCATATGGAGTTTTTGCCTTGATCCTTGTGCCAGTGCGTGAGTTGGCCTTTCAAGTCACAGAAAATTTCCGTGCGATGGGACAAGCAATCAATGTTAAGGTAGGTGAGATCGTGGGGGGAAGGGACTTCTCCATACAAAGCCAGATGATTGCAGATCGAACCCATGTGATTGTTGCAACTCCTGGACGTTTGGCTGATCTTTTGCGAGGTGATTTTGCCCTGGCAAAAGCATTCCGAAAGCTGCATACACTTGTTCTGGATGAGGCGGAATCTCGATTTTCACAACCCAAAATTTGCGTCCTTTAGAAAGGCCTCAAATTTCATCTAACTTCCCCAATTTTGTAGGATGTGGAATCTCGCTGATTCTTGATGATGGTGCATACCTTAGGAAGCACATTCTACCGCTCTTTCTGTAAAATCATTTGAACCAATCAACACAGAATGACCGTGAATTAGCGTGAAAAGGACCCAAATTTGCACAAAAGGACCAAATTTCCGTGAAAAGGACCCAAATTTCCGTGAAAGGACCCAAATTTCGTAATGTTTTGAAATCAAGGCGATTGCTTTGCTAATGGTCCCCTGGCTGTGGTTTTTTTCCACAATTATACTTGAAAGTTATGGAGTCAAACCTATCCCATATCATTCATATGTATAGACCCTTTCTGAGTGGTTGTTCATTTGATGTAATTACTCATCTTTGGCTCAAGTAAAAAGAGCGTGTATTATTTGCATTTTGGGCTTTTAACCAAAATTAGT
>DF240369.1:95640-125965 GCA_000507305.1 Breviolum minutum Mf 1.05b.01 | reverse complement strand
CCAGAACTGCCAGTCGTGCCGTCATGACCATAGCCAGAAAAATCTGTAGCGCAAAGTTCAGCAACCGGTTGGCTGTAATGACCTGAAGGATCTCCTTGTATCTGAGCTCCTGTAGCCCTTGCGGCCGTTCCGCTGTTCGAACAAGCCTCGGACCCCCATCGCCCTTTGAGTGATTTGGGAGACCCCCCTTCGCTCTTGCTCTCGACCACGATTCGCATGGCGGCCCCACGTATAGTGCATGGATTTTGCCAGACCACACGAAAGAAAGCCACTGTTGTTGGACTACTGGATCACATAGGTTGGCCCTCCGATGGTCGAAGATGATGTCGACACTCAGAACCGTCCTCACACAGCCTGAAGGGATAGGCACGGCCCCCAGAGCATCTTGTAGGTCTCCCGACCTTCTTTCTCCTGAGAAAAGATGTACGTAGTTCAGCTGTCTTGATCGCATACGAGGAATGTAGGGACATTTCCGCCACGTGGGCCTCGTCTTGGTACTGCTGCAAAAATTCCAAGCTGCACTTCGTATCTCCTGGTCCTCCGGTAAAACTCCGTGCTCTTCCATGTTGAAGTACCATTCCGGACGTAGCCGCATCCAGATCTCTTCACATAGTGCTTCCACTTTGTACCTCCGAGGCACTCCCTCCACTTCTTCGTCCCATGTAATAGGCAGATCGTCCCAAACTCGTTTAAAAGTCCGTTTGATATCATCGAAGCTCACGACATGCTGTGCAAGTAACGTCTTGATATGCTCCACTGCCTCATTGTGGTCGAAGTTGTTTGGTAGTGCCAAGAGAAGGTCAATAAGGTGCTCGGCCAAGAGTTGATTGTAGCCGTCGCTCCAGGATGTTGCGTATTGAACACCCCACGCTCTCTCCGGTCCCTCTGTTGGAAGTACTGGGATAGGAAAATCACTCTCCTTGTCGGTCATCTTGTTGTTAATGCCCGGTCCAATGTCCGTCATCAGCCCTTCATTGCGTAGCTTGACTGCACATTCCAAGCTGTGTCCCAGATGTCTCATGAGCTTGACTGTCGAACCATACTCTTTCAAACAGGCTTCACACCTGCTGGATAGAAGTAAGCATCTCTTGTCGTTTACTCTTCCGTGCTTCTTGAAACAATGTACTGCCCACGCAGCTTTGTTCTTGAAGAGTTTACCACAAGGAAGGCAAGGTTCTGCCTTGTTTTTGTGGTCTCCTCCTTCAGGCCACGGGAAATCGAGCTCCAGCCCGAAATCGATACATTGTTGCAGAAACTGGTGGTGCCACTCTCTCCATTCGGTTTGTAGTCTGGTCTGTCCGCATTCGTTTTGGACCGCCATTCTGACCCATTTCTTGAACTGCTTTGGATTCTCCTTGGCACAAGATTCCAGGTCTGGATCCCATAGATTGCCGTATTTGTCCGGTCCAAGTCCACGAAGCTGTCGATGTAGCCAGTCGCCCGCATTTCTGACCGCCTGTAGCCAATGTTTTTCTCCTGCTGCAAGTCGCTTCAAGATTTCGGGTCCCGTTGATAACACCGACACCATGTAGCTCAACCTTGCCNGGCATTTTTGGCATATACGGAGCATATACGGGGCATATACGGGACATTTTTGGCATATACGGAGCATATACGGAGCATATACGTGCATATACGGCACATTTTTGGCATATACTGAGCATATACCGGGCATATGCGGGACATTTTTGGCATATACGGAGCATATACGGGGCATATACGGAGCATATACGGAATGTTGTCCGTGCCAGCAAGCTTTTTCACAAAAGCGGCCGCCATGACACCACGGACTCACTGAAAAACTGGAGAAAAGATATTATATAGTGAACACGCAGGCATCTCCCTTAGGTCCCGCTTCCACACGTCCACACCCCTTCAGCGGCTGCAACCGCTCCCTTTCAGCGGTTACAACCGCTCCAGCAAAAACTCTTTCAGCGGTTTATACAACACCGCTTCAGCAAAAATCATGCTTCGATTGTAGAAAACCTTTCTTTTGGCATATACGGAGCATTTAGCGACATTTTGGGCCGCAAACTTTCAAGGAATATTATAAGCGGCTTCCACCGCTGCCAACATTTAGATTTTCCTGATTTTTGCAGTGATGCAAAATTGCTTTCATAACTTTTTTGTAACTTTTTTGTTTTTTCTCGTAACTTTTTTATATCTAAGTTGTCGGCCTGTTAAAAACTTAAGCCAGTGAAAAAGTTATACGAACTAGGTTATAACCTAGGTTATAACCTATGGTATATCATAGGGTATAACTACCACCGAGCACTATANTTTCTGACCGCCTGTAGCCAATGTTTTTCTCCTGCTGCAAGTCGCTTCAAGATTTCGGGTCCCGTTGATAACACCGACACCATGTAGCTCAACCTTGCCTCGTGGAGTAGACATTGCGCACTTGGTAGGATCATGAAAGCTAACATCCTGTCATCGTTCCAGCTCCTTTGTTCTTCTTCTCCTACAACTGATCGTGCGATGCCCCTGTACATCTTGTAGATCTTCGAGCGGAAGTAGCCAAATTCGCTGTCCGATAGCATCGGCCATGTTCCGGTGTTGAACTTGACGATACTGAGGATCAGGGTCTTGAGGAGCATCTTTCGTTTTTCCAAGTCTATTTTCCCATTCTGGAAAATCTGTCTTCTATGCTTTCGATAAATGCTCATTGCTGCCCCTGTTCTTGCCTTGATCTCATGCATCATGCCACCCTTGATATGTATCAGCGTGCCCAGATGCTTGTATTGCGCCGCCAGCCTGACCTGACATAGCTCCTCATCAACGTCCTCGATTTCCAAACTCGGAAGCTCGTGATTGAAGTAGTCGGCCCTTAACTGACAGCTACGTTTCCCTCTCAGCCTCAGTAGGATTTCCGTCTTGCCTTTGGAGAGGTTTGGGATCAATGCGTGTTGGCTGCAGCGTACAAAAACTCTCTGCGTCACCGTCTTGATCCTTCTGATGACCTCACTCGGGTCCTTGTGGACAACAATGACCGCCAGGTCATCTGCCCAAATGATGTTCAGCATAGGTGGTGGTTGCTGTCCATCAGGGTCGTCATAGAAGTACTTGTAGTCGTGCGAAATCTCTGCGTCGTCGACCTCAAAGTGTTCCATGACGTCCTTCTTGACCTTCGCCATGATCCTGCGAAAGATCATGGCAAAAATGACGTCAGCCAGACCGTCGCCCGGGCGTGACCCTGCAAGACTTTCGTGTACTTCTGAGCGGAATATTGTAGTGAACCACGTACTACTCATCGCCTCGCTCAAAAGCTCTTGTAAGTCTCGTGGCACTCCGATCTCCTCTGCTGCATCGTCTTCTTGTAGTTCTCGGAGTAGATCGTCTCTGTTCGTGGCCTCTAGGTCAAAGTACATCAGTAAGCGGATGATGCCTTCCTGTGGAGACACCGAGGATACTAGCTGCCTGATGACCCTGTAGTATGCAGCGCGGATGTCTAAGAACAGCACTGCCGCCGACATGTGGAGTCGCCAGGCTCCGTTCAGCGCCAAACGCAATGATATTGAAGCGTGGGCCACATTGCTTCCTGTCCTTACTGACATGTGCAAGTCCTCTGTGCTGGCTGAATAATGTTGTACAAGACGTTGGCGGATCGGTCTTCGAAGACATTTTCCAGCGTGACTTGAAAGGAGGAGGGAGCGGAAACAAGATACCTCATCATGCTTTCCCCCCTTGTGGGCTGCTATTAGCAGCCCACCCTTCATCTGGATGGGTTCCTCAACTCGCCAAAACATCTTCAGCATCAGTGGAAAGAACTTGGCTGCCATCTCAGTAGCCGCAAGATGACAAAGGTCGCTTCGAAGGCGATCTGCACCTGGAGCTTTGTGCATCTTGACTCTGCGGAAGCAACCTTCTAGCTCCTGTAGCGTCGGCACACTGTTCAAGTGCTTTGTTTGTTGGGCACTGCTTTCCCAACGTGCTCTGGCTGCTTTCCTTGCACGAAGCAGCATCCTCTGAGTCGTTGTCTTGACCCCTGCTTCCATCCTTGCACAGTAACGGCTCCATATTTGATCTCTTGCTGCTGCGTCCCCTGCTACCTTGCCTTCTTCATCTCGAAGTTGTGGGATGGTTTGTATCGCCTTTTTCCTGAAAGACGATCCCACCCTCAGCTTCTTTAACTCCTTGTAGATGTTCGATCCTGTAGCGCAATTTGCCTCAGTCGTCACCTTGTCGATGAACTTGGCTTTGTCCTTCTGGATCGCAACTCTGAGTTGTCTGGACAATCGTCTGAAAGCCCAGACCAGCTTGTGCTTCATGAGCTCTACTATAACAACATCCACCACATATCGTCTTCGTAGATCTCGTAGATTCATCTTGTCTTGGATGGACTTGAAACCAATCCTCTTCCAGATCTTCTCTTCAGCCTCATCCATTCCGTTGAGCATTTCCTTGATGTCTAACTTGTTCTTTCTATATGTCCAGGTATCTTCACTAAAGATATCCTGCCTCCTGTCCTTCTTGTCCTGCTTGAAGTTCTCCTCCAGACATCGATGAAGGCCATCTTCAAGACACTGCCAGTGCTGATGGACGTCAACCTCCCATCCAGGATCAGGGATCTCAAGGATTGCCTGCCGCAGGACCTCTTGCCCTTCTGCTGTGGCCATCTTACTCCAGTCGTAATTTGGCTCCTTCTTCTTTAGGGCTCCCTGTAGGTGTTGCCATTCTACGTGTAGCACAACTGCTTCATGGTCTCGCATGGCTGTGGAAGTCAGAATGCGATGCTCCACATAGCTTTCTTTGATCTTCCATGCTTCAGCTTCTTGCAGTACCACGTAGTCCAACCTGGCATGCTTCCCTTTTGGGTGTGTCCACGTCCAATCTTCACCGGTGTGGTAGTTGCTGAATGTTGATGGCACAATCAAATCGTATCGATTGACGTGCTCTGTCAAAAGCTCGCCATTGTTGCTCTGATCTCCTTCACATAGACGATCTCCAATCCGCCCTGTGCTGGGGTCTGCAACCTTGCATTAAAATCACCCATGATGATCATCCGGCATTTGCCTTGCCAGTTGCCCACATGCGCTCCAAACATAGTCCACCACTTGAGCTTTTCCTCCTGCTCAGCTTTTTCATGTGGTGCGTGGGCCACAACAAATTGGACAATTCCTCCCGGGATGTTGATATTGGCTGCCAGCATCCTCGGGTTTTTGATAATGACAGTGATCTTCTTGTGGTCAAAGTATATCTTTCGCAAGCCCGATCTGCCAATTGGTTGCTTCCTGCTGAGCCACAATTCACATCCGTGGTGGTTGCCTGCACCTCCTGAACCCGCCGCTACCACACGAACATAGTCCTCAGCACAGAGCAGAATGTCCTTCTTTGCCCTTGATTCTTGAATCCCAATAGCATGGATTCCAAAGTGGTCCAGCTGTGATCTCAAGAAAGCCGCACGTCCCGTCTCGCCCAAGATCGTACCATCGTCCTGTAATGAGTGTAACGTCATCACATTGTAGGTGGCAACCTTGATGTCGAAGTTGAAGGTCTTGTTCTCAAGCTTCTCCTTGGCTTCGATGCTGGTCACACCTTCCATGTGGTAGATCTGCTGCGGGCCTGAAATTGTCATGCCATCTGCGTCACGTTTTGGGAGGCTCGGATTGAAAATGGTCTCTACCTGCCACCATGCCCACTGAAGTCTGTTGTCTTCAGGTGCAAAGAGGTCCGATCTCTTCGAGCTTCTCCCCCATTCACATTTGGGTTGTTCGTATTTTGTAAGTGCTTTTGCCAGGCCGTCCATGATTTCATTTCCTGGCTGATTGGTGTGGGCTTTGCAATGTTCGTACCTGATCTTTGACGTTCTCTTGAGGGATTTGCAAAGAAGTGCAATGTCTCGTAGTCTTCTTCCCTGCAACCATCCTTCTCTTGTATTCCATTTTCCTTGTAGGGCATTGCCTACTGTAAGGGCATCAAAGTGCAGTGTCGTTGTGATGTCCCTGCGATGTTGCATAAGCCACAAATGCGCCCAAAGAAGGGCACTGGCTTCCGCCTCCTCTGAACATTGCTTCATTGCCCCTGTGAAGCATTCGTGACCCGGTTCGATACAAAGAACATCTCCTCCCCAACCAAGGAAGAAATGCATGGGCGCCTTCGTTGGGTCGTAGCCGAACACTCCGTAAGCAAATGCAGCTCTCTTGTATTTTGGCGAGAATGAACCGTCTGTATAGATGTGGAGCTCCTGGATTCGTTTGGCTCCTCCTTCCACACAACCTGCAAGGAATTGAGCTGCTACAGGGCACAGATCAATATTATCTGGTAGATCAAGATGAAGACCTGTTCCTACTTTTTCCCAGGGCTCCGCCAGGCCGAAGAAACTCAATGGGTCATCTTGCATCTCCACAGTAACTCTCCTCGTTTTCGGTTGCTCATCTACTTCTTCGTCTTCGTCAGATATGTTGGTCGTTTCTTCACCAAAAAGAGCTTCGTTCAAACTGATTGCTTCAGGGTTCCCCGGTGGGTTTAGATCCTCGAACCCCGACTTCTTCCACTGTCCTTCTCGCTCCAAGTCACATGTGAACTGAGTACTTGGCTCCCGGGTCGACTCCTCCTCGTTGCCCAGTGACCAAGCAACAGTCCTTGTGACTTTAAAGCGTAGTTGTACAAGTGCCATTCTCTCTTCGTCATCCCTTGATCTGGATCTCGACCTTGATGGGATGTTAGGGCTCTCTATTGGATCTTCTTCTTCTTCTTCCTCTGGTTCTTCTTGCCCCGGATCTTCGCTATCCGGCCTTGATTCTTCAGAACTTGACGAGCTCGAAGCAGGAGATTGGAAGAAAGTTCTCGACCTTTTGATCCTTTCTGCATGCTTTAGATCACAGAGCAGAGCCTGAACCGTGTCATGCGTAGGGCTCTGTACCAGGATCCTGATGTGGTCACCATCTTCCATTTCATATCTTGTGTTCGAGCCCTCTTCTAGGAATCGGCCATTGATCCACACCATGCAGGTTACTGTGTAAGTCCTAACCTTGCATAGCTCTGCCAAGCGCACTGTGTGTAGAATGTCATCCCGGTTCATCCATTTCGTCGCCCAGTGCACCTTCATCTTGGTATGTACGTCTTGAAGCTGATTCGGATTCTGGAACTCAATGTTGTAGAGGCAAAGAATTTCGTCCGATGTCAGTCGTAGAGCCGCATCAGCCCTCATCTCCAAGACATAGACCCTGCATCTCGGGGTGGTGAGTAACTGCACTGGGGGGTGATGAACTTCATGGTATGCCACCACATCACTCGGTACCCAATTATTGATTTCGGCTATCATGTCAACCAGTTCACCTTCACCGTTCCATTTGAAGTGACTGTAGCCTCCTCCTTGGCAGAAAGTATGGATATCCAAATCCCGACCTGGATCCCCATCACCATCTTCTTCCTGCGATTCATGTGAGTTTTCTTCCTCTTCGCTCTGTGCAACCTGTCCAGCCTGCTGCATAAGCGAGACCTTCTCGTCTTCATAGTCATATCGGGACATGTCGGCGAGCTTTTGTCCCGACTTTCCCAATTCATATGCCATAGTTCCATGTTGAAGAGCTATCAAAACTAATAGCCCAATACCTTTCTTATTGTACTGCGGTGGCATCCTTCGTTCCTGTCGAAAGTGCAACCTCCCTCTAATTCGAATTGCTTCATATTGCTTCTCTTTGTGGAACGCCACAATAAGGATCACAATCACAAGGAACACCATGATGTCGATGACGACACCAAGCATGAGATTGTAGATCCTGTTGCAAACATCCTCTGTAATACGTCCATCGAGTACTGCTTGTAGTAGAGCTCCGAAACCTCCACTCCCGGCTGCTTCTCCTCCACTGGTACTCGTTCCCAAACCTGTGAAGAGTGTCAATCCTTGACCTCCTCCACCTGATCTCCTCCTTCGGCAGGTTCTTGTGGATCTGGTGGTCTCTTCATCCTCTGCTCCATCCTTTGTTCTCGCATTTGCTCCGCCGACATCATCTCCTCCGGCAACTTCTTTCTGGTATATGGCGATGTTTCTGTACGAGGTCTCGACTTTCTGGATCCATATGCTCCCATTGCCACTGCAGCTCCTCCTTGTACATGTTGACCTGTACCGTTCTCGTCCTGCTCCTGTATCATCTCGGGGTCCTCGTCCTCCAAGTTGATCACGTCGTCCTTTTTCTGCGTCAACATGCGGATGTACTGCTGCTCCACCTGTGCCTTGTGCTGCTGCAACTTGATCTGAAAGTCCTTCTCCAACTTCTGTCTCATCGCCATCACTCGTGCTTCGACATCGTCCTCCTTCTTGTTTGTCGTCTTGCCCTCTAGGATCTCCGCCAATCCATCCATAGGATCTTCTTCTTGTTCTTCCATCTGTTCCTCCTCTTGGCTCATCCTGATGGCTTCTTCTTCTCTCCTTAATTCCTCCAAATCTTTTTTGAGGCTCGCCTGTCTCTCCTCGTGCTTGGTCTTCTCGTTGGCCAAAGCTTCTTTGACTTCCTTGACCCATGACTCCCATCTCTCCACATCCTTTGTGAGAGCCTTCTCCTTCGCCTCGATCTTTGAAAGAACATTGCGATGTTTGTTCAACTTCTTCTGCTGTTCTTTCAGATTCTGTCGCGTATCCTTGTCTTGTGATGGTGCAAACTTCTGGAGCTGCTGCGGAATCTCCATGTTGTTCTCCCTGGCCATGTTGAAGAACTCGTTCATGAATTCCTGCGCCGCTGCATGTGATTGCGAGGATGACGAAGAAGTTGGTCCAGAGTTTGCATCTGCCGTAGTTGAGTCGTACGGCCGAATTGCGCCTTCCTCCTTCTTGTTCTTCTTCGTTGTGTCCCCGCCCTTGTCTTTCTTCTTTGGTCTCGGCATCTGCGGCGACCACCCTCCCCAATTGTTGTATTTTGGGTAAGGCCATCCTTGCATCTCCTTGTACTGTGGCTTCGTATGATGATCTCCCAACAAGCGAATCGCTTGCCAGAATCTCCACGTCCTCTTGCCACTTTCTGCACGGACTTTGTGTATATGTCGCCGTGCTTTCGCTCGCCTCTTCCTCGCACGTCTGTGCCAGGTCGGTGAAGGAGCGTTACGAATTTCGCCAGCTAATGAAGAATCACAGTACCCTCCGGAGAAAGCGCCGTGTCCACCACCAATACCAGCGTTGAGCTCGGACAAGTAGCTAATGCAGTGTCAGCACCCGCACCAATACCACCAGTCCACCACTATTGCGAAACGGCACCCTACAAGCGCCGAAACAGCGAGACAACAGTCTCTGGGGCAAACAAGCAATCTCACCGCTGACTGTGAGTATTCTCGAGCCCTTATATNNNGATATACATATGTATATATATATATATATATATTGAGGGATAGATAGGGATTGGCGGGCAACTCCCATTTACAAAATAAATACAGTATATCAGTGTAGTATATTCATATATTATAGAGATTTGCGGATCAAAGTGAATTTTAACCTCGGATCATACCAGTAATCACACCAGTAGCTTGTATAGCAATAACATTGGCATCACCGAATCACCAATGATCCTTTCCCAACCCGAGATCATCCACTCCCCTCCACACCGTGGGGTGTCAACCCGAGCCTCTTTGGAAGCGCCAGTGGCTCGGCGCTGCGAAGGGCCAGCAACTGGGGCAACAGCTGGGTGCTGAATGGGATTCACCAGTCACTAGCCAAACCTGACTGCCTTTATTTAAGCACTTGAACCACACGGACATGGCTTTTAAAGGTCATTTTGGCAGCATTCCGCTACTGTTACTAAACCACCATTGGTCGACCTAGATTCTGAAAAAACCGAATCTATAGCCAAATGCCAAGTTTATCGCTGAGCCGTCCACTGATGTAGCAGCACCTAACGCTGGAGAGGACCTATGCAGGCAGCAAAGAATTACCACCGAAAAAAACATCCACCTAATGTGAAGACTCCAGTAGCATGGCAGTTGGGATGATTCATGGGTGACTCCCCTTCACAAAATGTCAAAAGGCCCGATGTTTAATTAAAGAATGTTAGTGCAGTTAATCACAGGCCAAGAGAAAATCGAAAGTATCCACATGAGCTCTGGACTCAACACCCTTACGTCGTTCCATTGTACTGGCTGACGGAAAAGGATAGTCATGCTGCATGGTAGTATAACTTCGGATGCTTCCCCCACCCATTAGTACTGTTCCCTCTGTCGGAGACCTGCCACTACAAAGACTTAAAGGCCCGGTCAATGTTCGTAGTGTTGGATGTATAATACATACTACGATAGTAGTACTGTAGTATTTACACCGCCGGCACTGTTTACCTCCTCACTTGACATTCATCGTCATCAACAAATCTATCAGTATATGTCTTTACAATGCTTGCTTGACAACAGGATTCACTTGTGTCATGCATCATCGGAACTTCTAATCACACACAGTCTCACAGGGTAGGATTTCATTCATCCCTTGCATGAGCTATGTCACCACGGAGCCCCTCTCACATCCGTTCTGCTTCCAGGGATCCCGTCTGTGAATGACTTAAGGCCGGCAAAGCCCTGCACAAGTGAATGGGGACCAGTTTATCCCTGCTAGTTACCGAGTTTTCACATAGAACATCAGGTAGTGCAGGAATATAGCCGTCAACAGGAGGACAGGGAACTTTCATCAACTTGCTTTTTGTTGTTTCATTCCTGTGTAGTATTTAGCTTGGAACTTTTCTTTATGTCTCCGCACATCGAATCATGTAGTCCCAGGTCATTGATCAATGAAAGCTTTGAGATGCAACAAGTCTCAAATCTAGTGAGTATCACGAAACTCGTGATCAATGATATCTCTTGTTCTGTCAGCTTACAAGTAATCAAGGAAAAACAAGCTATGATCTGTGCACAAGTTTAGCTCCGCAAAAAAAAACATGACAACCCAGCACCGGATTGTTTTTTTCTGCAACTGAAATTTCAGATTCTGAAGTAAGTCGGGTTTTGCTAAAAAAGCAACAGTCAAGACTGCTCAAACATGGTCAAAACTCAAGTGAGACATGTCCAGCATCTTAGCAGAATGACATATCATTCCTATAAAGTGAGGTGCCCTCCAAAAGATCCCGAGGAATCTGAAGATTTACATGGAATTTCTGGACTTCCCAAATCGCGGTTTTTTTTTCCAAGTGGCCTCAAGGAAACCTCGACAGAAACAGTTTGGGAGCCCCAACAAAGGACCACTAGATCCTCGCTTTGGAAGCTTTCGACCTTGGATGAGGTACCTATTGAGAGATGTGATACTGTTGATGGTTCAGAAATCTGGCGATCACCACCTGGGATGTATAAAACCCTGGTACATAATGGGAGAACCTACCTACTACCTCGTGTAGGATTTCTTCCATCAACAGTATTGATGTTCCTGCTCCGGTTGATTTGGATGATGCTAAGAATGGTTCTGGGACCTTTGTGCGAAAATGGATTTGAAATATTTATTCATCAATCTTGTTTTTTTTTGCAACTTTGAAAGTCACACAAAATGACGAAAAATGGCTGAACTCCTGCCGCCTGCACCACCTGGGACAGACGGATGCCACCTTTTGGATTGCTGCTTTGCCATGACAAACTATAATCACAGCTTAGAAAACGGAGGCACCCACAATGGGCCAACAATGCAACATAGGTCGTCCTCTTACAGGTGTAAATATTATGTTTATAGGTATAAGCAACAGAACAAATATATGTAATTATGAATGTATGTATGTAAGAAAAGAAATATATATATATATATACATAATCGTCTAAACAAACTAATTGAGTATAAACAAGGGCCACCAACCTACACACTTCCTAAATTAAGGTAGATAAATTCCCTTCAAATCAAACAAACAATGCAGGGTGACGTCGCCTGACTAGTATACATCGGTCTCTACCTTCATGTGGATCCCCTAGCTCCCTGAGAACAACAGTTCCAAAATCAATCTTCGTGAGCCACTAGATTCCGGCAATGGGATCTCAAATCCAAGGTTCAAATTGAAGGCGTGCTATCTAATGCTGACTGTAGAATTTTTATAGGGCCCGTATTAACTACATCCCTTTGACAATGGAACCATGGCTGCCATGGCATTGATCATCATAATGCCGGGATCCTTTGGCCAGCAGTGAAGGAATTTAGCAGTATAGACTCTAGACACAGTTTGTAGAAATCCTGCAATGAGACATTACTATGTGGACGCCTATATTGACACCCCCCAATGTAGTTAAATCTCCTTTTTCAGGTGTATTCCCTTTTGATCTCATCCGCAACTGTTTATGGAAGAAATCCGAAGGATGTGTAAAACCTCACGGAATTGTTTGAAGGTTTCATCCGTTTCATCTGCAGCTGCAACAACCATCTACATCATATCTATGTGTATATATAAATATAGATTTGTATATATCAATATATATCATATGTCAACTGTTTTGCCAACTTTATTCCATCAACAAATCACCAACTCAACCCAGCAAGAAACCACCAGTCGATTGAGGTGTCCCACTTTCCAGGGCCACGGCTGAGGAGCTAGCCTGCAGCCATCAAACAAATTAGGAAGGCAAAAATCTCCAAAGGGTCAATACTGAACACCTTTTGTTTTAAATACATAGCTATGTGAATTGAAATATGTGTGTATATATATATATATATGTAAATAGAGGGGAGCGAGAGAGATCAGATAAAGATGTGCGGACGGTAAGCACCTGGTTAAAGTAGCCAAAAAAGTAGTAATGATGTACTGTACTGGAAATTCACCCAGAACATGGCATTTTCCGAGCTGACAAATGTGAATATACTATAGATATCATATATATATGTGATATAAGATATATCGGTATATGGTATATGATTGTTACACTGAGTACGTAGGTTATATACTGTAAATATAATACACATACAGTATATCATATATATATTATACATATATCTATACAACCTTGTTTAGCATCCAATCACCTTCCAAGCAGCATCACCAGAATCTGCCCGACATTGGCAACTTGACATTGAAACAACACCAACATGATAATCATATCTCAAAGTGCACAACCCTTTATGTCAATGATATTGTACTCGTAACTTCATAGATGCAGGTTATCTAAACATGAAATAATATGAAATAATAATATATAGGAACCATGCATCCAGTATAATAAAACAATCCCCAACAAAGATTGGTAGTATAGACCCTCTGTAAAACAACCAACACATCTGTTGAGCACAGCTTCATTCAACGACTGCTTTCAACCTGGCCTGAAGTTGCCTTTGCCCCGCCCTGTCCTTCGCCCAAATTGCTATGGTGGAAAGGTTGAAGGTTGAAGGGCAACTCAAATGACATCGTGCATACACCAAAACACCCTCATTAACATCCGAAAGGTTACTTCATTGTTTGGAATCCTGTTTGCAAAATATTCCGATTGTGTAGTATAATGTGAGCTCTGAATTTTAACTGACCAGGCTTCACATCACCAACTAACACCGATTTAGGCACATCAACCTACAGCGAAGCAAACAAACATCCGTGATCACCTTAACAAAAATACTCCAACTCATCTGAGGCGTACATTTTACTGACAAGTCCCTGCTAACCAGTTGGGATGATAAAACACTGCAAGATACTTACTATAACAAAGGTGCGGTGATTTAATCTAATTATGGATAAAAACGCTGTGCAAATCCTAGAATTATATATCTATTGTAGTCCAATAGGTCCAATAGTCTATATGGATAACACTAGCTCGCCGGATTTGGTCCAACTACTTTCTACACTTCGGTTCGCCTTTAACGCTGGCTGGCTTTGGCTTGGTGGCAGCCTGAGCGTCTCTGGGCATGGTTGCTACCCTTTTCAGATTTCAGTATCTCCAGCTTCCCTTTTCATAGTACCTGGATAGTTTACTGCACTTTCAAAACCAGATTTGATTTAAAGCCATTTCAAGGCAGGATTGCCCTCTTCAACCACCATCTATGTGGCAGTTTTGGTCATCTTCTGCCTAAACATCAGCTGCTCCCATAACCATCGACAAAGCCAGCATCTAAGCCATCCGACGCTGCCAGTGGTTCATCGAAACTCCTCAACAGCGTTGTCATGCCAGGACCATGCAACTCTACGCAGCAACAGAAACATGATGTTGAGATACAGCCCAAAAGTTCAGCTCAAGAGTTGCATTTTTCCATGGTTTCGTGCCTGGGCACTGGAGCTATGGTAAAAATACTATGTTGGGCACATGTGGACTATAGATATTGCTCCTGAAATTGAAGCTTGTTCTCTAGATATGTTTGACTGTGACACCACCAAAATCTACCCATGTATCTTGTTAAGACCCCAATTCCTAATTCAGTTACGGACCCTGATGCCAAGAATGGATGATGGAAATGTCACTGGATACACCATCCTGCATGAGAAGCTTTCAAAGAGAAAGTCGCAAAGCATTGAGCGAGATTGACTAATTCATGTTCTATGCGGCCTTATTTCACCATTACAATTTGAGAGAGATGTATCGTCACCTCACTTTACATCATATTTTGCTAATCTGTTCATCCTGTTTGTCGTTCACCGACACCAGTCAAGCTCCTCTGCATGCCTTTGATGTGGTTGACATCTGAGATGAACCCATCGAGGACCTGGAAATCAGATCCAGTGCAGCTGAGTTACGGGACCTTTTCGTTGGCCATGGTGGCGCATCTTCTCAGCAATGGTGAGAACATGTCATTGTATTTCCTTTCAGTGCATCCTGCACACCTTTATAGTAATAATGGAGATTTTTCTGGCTGGTGTGAAACGAAACGAATTTTTGGTAGGAAATAGAGCCTGAAAATCCCTGTCTGGAAAAAGAACATCATCTACCAAACTTGAGGTTCCAGCCTTTAAAATTTTAGGATGTAAGTTGTACAGCGAATGCAAACCTTTCTGAACAAGGATCTAATTAATTTGTACCAGTGAATAGTTGTTTATGTAGGGAAACTATCCCTTCTAGGTAGTTTCATAGCAATAGTATGCGGTGGGTGAAGACCCTTTCATTTCAGGTAACCCTTCTTGATATCGGGACACTTTGTTTTCGCCGGTGCCTTCATTTCACTATCCATCTTGCCCCTGGTGCGCTTGATCATGCGCCTTGTGCGGCTGGTGCTATGGCATCGGGGGGCTGGCAAGTTCACAGGAGCTCATACAGCCATTGTTCATCTTCCAATTTTAGATCAAATCCATGCAACATGATGACATGGCAAACCTGTCAAAGAAAACATAGCAAAACATCAGAAATTCCATGCATATCAGCAAACATCTGATTCTGATGAGGTTTATCAGCTCAAATCTACAAGTGTTGGATAGGACACTATACCCCGTGGAATCAAAAGTAGGTCCGTATTTCCAGTAGACCCTGGCCCCGTTTATGATAGGTCAATGGAGCCGGTCATAACAACAAATCACTGATGCCAGGATTGGATCTCCATATCAAGTGGTCCCACCTCAACTCCTCCAAGGAATCATCCATCTCCAGTGACATAGCATCTTTTAACAAATCGCCTAAAGGATGGCATGGGGAAAGTGTGAGAAAACGATGCTGTTGCTGATGTTTGCCTAGAGCTAATCCAAAAATTCCTTACACTTTGGCACAATTTACTATCGTTCGCTTCAGTCATTTGGAGAGGAGTCTTGTATCAAACCAATTGCGTTGAAATCAGAGGTTTGGTCGACATAAATTGCCTAGATCTATGATAGATATAGGTATAAGCAACTTCCGAACAAAGACAAACATGCTGATTGAATCGTGACGGAGGTTTTCAATGTAACCAAGCTAATGAGGAAATAAAACCACATCTGCAGTTCCGCATCTTGTTGACTGGGTCCCATCTTGCGTGGGTCCAAAAACTCTTGACTGCCCATACTTGGAGCATGGAGCCTGTGATCCCAACACAAGGTTTATAGTATTCGTATGGCTACAATTCCTGAAGATATTGAGAGGTTAAACCGTTGAACCCGTAAGTCCATTCAGCACCTTCAATTTGTAAACCTCTATCCGCGGGCTCCACTGACAGATGAGAGTCCCATAAAACCCTGCTAGTTTATTGCATGGCAGGTGCTTGAGTCATCCATCCAAAAACATGTCATGTCTGCAGCAATTGTATATATGTGTACATCTTTTCATCTAAAGAAAGGTCGATACATCTGTCATATGTAAACAGGTGAACATTTGAGAACAAACAATTCAATGTATTCACTTCATTACTGGTTTGTATGGGTGTAATATCAAAACCACTACTGTAGGGAATATGAAAACCGCTTCGGAATATATGTCTATTTTTGAAGCACCAACCTCTTGGACTCTCCCAACGATTTCCCCGAGGTCTCCCTGCTGTATTGCACCGGTTTGGCTTCGATCGCCAAGGGTTCTTCCTTCGTTTCCTGTGGTTGTTTTCTTCGTCAGACTTCCACCAATGGAACGAGAGATCTGTCATTTCCAGCGTGAAACTTGCGTACTGTACACGTGAATATGAAATACTATAGATGTACGGACATATAAGCGGTGGCTTTTATTTGGTATGGGGCCAAAGGAAGATTGACAGAGGACCCTGTACTTTGGTTCAATCTTTTGTTTCTCAAACTTTGAAACGCTTCAAGCATGATGAATCTCGTTTCCCAAGTCTGGACTTCTGTGATCTGAAACATATCAAACAACACTTTGGAGGTGAGTTACAAGTCTATGTGCCGACATTATCTACTGGCTTATGGGTGCTTAGAGAACAACGGCTCCTTTCAAGAAACAATTTCTGACCAGTCATCCAATTGAAACACCTGCCCATGTTTGACATCCATCTTTCACATCTCAACTTGGATGAAATGATCATTTCCAATAAAAGACCCTGAAGTTGCCCCCTATACACACCCAAATAACAAACCACCGTAAGGCAAACACTTACAGTATAGCATTGAACAGGTTTAGTTTGCTGTCTCAAGAGAGCGCCTCCTTGCGTGGCCTGCGACGCCTTGTGCGGGAGAGGAACTAAAAACGACCATGAGTTATGATTCGATGAAGGAAATACATGTATTATCTATGTATATATATAAATGTATATATATATATATGTAAATATAAATATATACATTTATATATATTGGGGCTTTCATATCCATAAAAGTACCAACTTAAATCGGAAGCACTACGATTTGTTAGTTCATGAGAGCGTGGAGCAAATCGTCTCACTCATCGCATCTTGGCACTTGTGATGTGAGATACTTGATGGTGATAACATGAAAAACGTACACATTTACACATAATTTATGTGTATATTTGTGTATAACTTTATTGCTCAGGGCAAAGTGTATAAGAAAACAAGATGTATGTAGTTATGTATATAAGTAAATATATATATATATATACAAATCTATCATCTAGCGACCCGATAAATTATATGAGATTCGATTTGTTTCATCATAGCTGCACATCGATGTAGGGTAATTCCAATCATCGCGAACACTCAAACATTCTTCCAATCTGGCGAGTCATCGACGCTCTTATTGATGTGGATGTAATATGGTACAACCCTCTCTCAGTACGGAACTAATAAACTATTTGAGTCATTGCAATCTACTTTGGAAAGATTCCTCAGGTCGTAGTTGGCCGCATTATGATGGGTAGGCTTCTCACCTATTTCTAAGTATCTATCCAATGACTGAATTATAGCACAGTCGCATACGTCGCTAGGTATATAGAAACGGCACCCACTCATACACAGCTGAAAAGAAAAACACAACTAAGTTGTTGAATCTTGCGTGTGCAAAATACCGTATTGATACACAACCTCGCCAAAATCAAGAGGCCAAAACTAACAGCTTGCAAGGCTTAAGAATTGAATAACTTTACATTGTGGACTTTCCACCAAAAATAAGTGCTATGGGCTAGGGCTGTTGTAAGCCATGGTCGGAGATGGTGGTTGAAACTACCTTATCACAACCTGACAATTTACATACGTATTAAAGTGAAACAGTCAGGTGAACGCGAGTCATTCACCAAACTGAATTCAGGGCCCCAATCGAAAAAAATCACCGAAAACCACCTTTTGCTTTGTTTTCAGTCGCTGTTGTAGGGAAAGCAACAGTGACATCATCGATAGGTATGCAGCATGCAAGACGTCGAGGTCCCGCACCTTGGGGCCCTTGGGGCTGGCAATGCCAATTGTGCATGGTCCTGCAGGTGAACTCCCATTGGTTGGCTATACCATGATGCTTGGTAGTTTCTCGCTTGTGGTAAATTACACAAGTTAATGTGCTTGGTGGATGCTGGTGCTTATGCATATCATAAATCACTGGTAGGTAGAAAGTCTATTTTTGTACAGGATTTCTCTAGGGTAGTCAACCGCACCAACTTTCACCACCAGCTTAGGGTTGAGTGCAACAAGGCAACAAGGCAACAAGGGGCCATCCCTAAGAATCCAGACCCATCCCGATCGAATAGCATTGAGAAATTCCAATCCCATCCTTAGAATCCCATTTCTACCAAAATGGTGGTTGCTAAATCTTTCCAAAGCAAACAGGTCACTTCACTTTTCTCAAGCTTACCAACTTCTTCAGCCCGCAGCCCACCGTCACCTGCAAACGACCTTCCAATTCTACACCAGTCAGGAAAGCCATGGCTGGGTCGCCGAGAAAGCCGTGTGATGTGGTAAATTTTGCTCGTGGAGAAAGATGTGAGTGGATCAAGATTTAGGCTGTATGAACTGTGACTGTGACTGACCATTTACAATGAATATGGAATCAAAAATTCAGATGGTCTTTTACTCACTATGTATGGGCGGCCTCACATGTAATCAATTTCCTATTCAAGCCAGTGAGCAAGAGTGGTAATTGATTGCAGGCAATGTGAATGATCCCGTTCGAAAAGAGTTTGGCCGATAGAAATGGGCACAACTTGCCTCAATGAGCCGAAACAATAACGCACACATCTTATTCATAAACAAATATATAAATATAGATGAATATAGATAATAGATCTATATGTGATATGAGTCATATATAATTCTGAAATTGTATGTCATGTATGTGATTGTCTTGTTTGGGAACAACTTTCTTGCATGGTTTCCACCTCCATCAACGTTAGGCCGCAATGTACCTATCGAAATTCCCACTTATAAGTACTTATAAGCCACCATTTATAAGCATTTACAATGAGGTTGCGGTGGGGTCAGTGATATGCCTATGGTTTGCCCATTGGATCCATGGATCTTTGTGCTTTTTCATCCCCGCAGGCTCAGCCCTCTTCACTGGACAACTGGCGCTCAGCCGGTGGCCCCAATAAAACACTAGTCACATAGTTGGTGGTTTCAATATTCAACCAAGTGCAACAAGAAATAAAATGTTTGGAGCATGTTGATCAATTTTGAATATTAACTGATACATGTTTTCCCAAATTCCATATAGAAACACAACAACATATCTGAAACCACCACCTATAGAAATCCTTCGAATGGATCAGTCTAAGGGACTCAACGGATTTGTTGCCAATCCTGGCAGGTCGTCAAGGAGGGGAAGTTGCAAAACCCACCCAAAAAACAAGGTTTGAGTACCATATATCAACCGGAGAACGCTAGGAAAGATCTCGGTCATGCATTCACCCACAAGAAATCAACTGAGATGAGTCATGAAAAAGAGCCTTTACCCCAGATGTTTTTTTAATATGTTGGTGCAACAACAAACCTATACTAAAATTCTATGAATAGAACTATAGTTGGCAGTTGCAAGAATTATTCCATTTAAATTGGTCTATCGATTACCAGTAATATCTCACCACTCTGGCGTCAATGCAAAAAAAACAGGTCGGAAGGTGCCCCATAATGCCTTTCGAAGCGCCTCAGCGAGGGAGATGATCAAGCATGGATCTCCCAGTTTGCCCCTGAAAATAGGCCATCCCAAAAGGAAACTAGTATTCCAACCATCCGTTTTCAGGTGCTATGTTAGTTTCAGGGAGGGTACTGTAAACGGTAACCTTTATTGAGTCCATATTGACATCTTATTGACCCCATTTAAAGGTGAATGAGGATTTTTTGTTTCCATTGAAGATATCAACTTTTATGCCACTAGGATGAGTGAAGCCTGTTGTAATGGAGGCGCCTATGGTTCCCAAGGAAATGGCCCAATGTTATCCATTGTTCGCTTGTTGGCCAAAAGAGCAACAATAATGCTGGGAAAAGTGGTGACAAAGAGCAATAACGTTTACAATTCCTTCACATCATCTTGAATTCATGCAATTCATTTCCATGCCATACATGGACAGTGCCCTTACACCTGCCTCCGTTTCAACATGAACAAATTAATCACACGCTGGCTATACATGACGTATATAAACGTCTCTCATCCACCAGGTCTTTCACGTTTTATCAAGTTTCACTACTCCATGCCTCCTGCGTGAGAAACTTTGTGTCATCATCTCATGACTCCAAAAAGACTGCACCATGTTCGTATATGAACGATGTTATGTTTGACTTGTTTTTTTGGTGAAGTAGTAAGTAACTGTCCGACAAAATATACAAAACTTCCAACCAATCCAACCGTTGTCTGGTTTTCAGCTCATCTTTGGGTCCCTTTGGTAGACCGGCAAGGATCCCCAAAAACAAGTTGAGCATGGTTTATTATGACAGGGCATCATGTTCAGAGATCGGCAGTTCACAGATTGTCAGGGGCAGTTGGGAACCCCATTCTGGTATATCTGGGGCTGACAAGAGCTCGCCAATTTGCGAGAAACTTTGACATTATCGCCAGCAGCTCGTAGACTACCCCTTCACATAACTGGGTGGTTGCCTTAAATATCAGGAACAAGTCTCCACTTCCCGATCCCGTTCAGCCAGCTGAGGCCATCTACTCGGCTGAAGGCATTTGCATCCACATCTTCTCGTAGACCCATCCACATAGTCCACGAATGCAGGGTCTCCTGATTGTGGCTATTATTAATTCAGTATGTCACTTCCCTTGCATGGATACAGTTGAAGAAAAAAGCAGCAAAGACGATATATGAAACCCCAAAATGGAATGGGAGATACCCTTGCAAACATGGGAGACTCTCCACGTCAACTGGTGGAAGATATCTTCCATCGACAGTATGGTGTCCGGTGGGCTCAGTGAAGCTCAGTACATTCCTTAAGCTAAAAACCTCTTAAAATCACACATGGCGCCCACAAAAACAGTAGCTTGTTCATGGAAACAACAACAACAACAACAACAACAACAACAACAACAACAACAACAACAACAACAACAACAACAACACTCTTCTCTTTGTGGGTACGTTTTTAAACCCAAAGAAATCCCGCAACTGGCATCAGTGGATTCATACAGCCATACGCCCAGAAAGGTGCACCTGATCTGCAAACATTTCCACGATGTTCCTGGTCACTGGACAGGCATGGCTGATTAAAACAGAGACCAGGATACACTGTCACAAATGATCCATGTGCAATTTCAGGAGTGCAATTCTTCCACCATCTCAAGCACTTATCTTGCATCCATCTTGATACGCAGAGCCCAAGATCAAAATCATGGCCAATGAACGGTGACTCAAAAATTGATGGCCAAAGACACCACGGATTTATGTCATGGTTTTACGCATCCCGAATTCTGTCATCACATTTTTCAGTACATCAAACACAATGTCCTCACTTGATACTTCATCTTCTCTCTATCAGGATTCTTCACTGGTGCTGGTACTGTCAAGCCGTCGCTTGCCCTCCAATCGGTCCAACAAACATCTGCCGCCTCACAAAGCGTGTGGGTTTACGCGTGGTGTCTTGCGGTTCAATGACCTCAGTTGATGGGATGATCCCAAAGTGTCGTGGATAACAGCTCCCTTGAAATCCTTCACTCATTGTTGGATTGTGTTGTTGTTGTTGTTGTTGTTGTTGCTGTTGTTCTTGTTTCAGGTAGAATTTGGAACTTCATGTGGTTTGTACAGCAAAGGTCATGGTGGCAGCCAGGTTACAGGAGATGCTCCATCGAAGGCTGGAATGCCACGGAGATTGATGAAGAGCCTGGGGATGCTTGGTGAACGGCTGGACAAACGGCATCTCCCCCCCCGGCAACGAATCTTGCTGTTTGTTCCCCAATGCGTTTTTGATATGTTTAGTTGCTCACGGAGAAACTTTCAAAAAAACATCAATTCTTGGGAAAACCGACTCTTGTATTTAAGGGATGTACCGTTTGCTAAGCTGGCTAAAATGGCCATGCGGAATGTATATGTTGTGTCATACATTCATACGTTCAAGGCATGATTTCCAGTACCAGTATCATGTTTCATCAAACCTTCAGCCCCATCCCAGGTCCCAACCGATAATAACGAGCAATTCAACGGAGCACTGGGGGGTCTCAAACCAGTAAAGTAAATGGGGCAGTAGAAGTCCCTAAACATCCAACAATCCTTCCGGAACACATCATCAACAAGTTTTTTTTTGAGGGCTCAAACGGTCCCATGTGTCCTTTTTTGGTAAATTTTGGGATGGGACATCGACATTGTTGAAGAAACATGTGCAATAACAAGGCATGTTCTTTGAAGAGATGACTAACATCCTTTTGGGTTTGGGTAAAAAAAACATATGATACACAGAACTCGTCATCACTCATTTAAGGTCCACTATCCAAAAACAGATGCTCAAAACTCGGGGCCTGAACCTGGAAACATCACAATAACGCTGGTTGCTATGAGAGATCCCAGATTTGAGGGTCAAGGAAGTTGGCAAGTCTTATCATAATGCGAGCTTGACCACAAACTGCAGGTTCCCTCGTGAATTTGACCAGTTGCCTTTCATCGGTCATTACTGAAACAAAAAACCAACAACCAAAAACCGGAATTGGCATCCAACCACTGAACCTACACACAAGACCCTCCAGAAGCCTCAACGAAAACATCCAAAATGGGTGTGAGACATACATAAAACATCATAAAATTGTGATTTGGGTGTTTCCAAAAGAGGGGTACCCCAGAATGGATGGAGAAAACCCTATTAAAATGGATGATTTTCGGGTACCATTATTTTTGGAAACACCCATTAATTGGTGGTGGATCCCGTTTAGACTTCCACCAATCCGACCCCTCGCCTGTCACCATTATCATCTAGGAGTTGACACGTATGCCACTCCCGACGGCCTTGGCCAGGGATGGTGACCTCCCACGTCCTGTAGTTCTACCAATCAATTCATGGTTTTTGAGGAAAGGGATGTTTCATCTCTATATAAGCTACGAAAGAACCCTTAGTACTTTCCATTGTACTGGTTAGTTTAGGGATCCTTATATTGGCTTATAAAAATCCCCATATATTGGGTAGTATAATCCCCTATACAACCTAAACAACCAGGGTTTTTTTCATCTCCATATTAATTCCATCAGTCATATGAAAAAACAACTATATAATTGCCAATCTTCATGTACAAATCATCCACCTGATAATCTTTTGTCTGATACATTGTAAAAATAGACAAAACATAACATGCCCAAGTGACCCATCTTTGCATGTTCTCCAGCTATCTTCAATTGTTCATCCCCCGAAGACTCTGTGATTACAACCGCCCAATTTTGGGTCAGCCGGACGAAAGCGACTGGACAAGTCAAAGGCCACATCGAACAGAGACCTTTCCGAAAAGCTCCCAAAAACGAAAGCTCCGGGGGCTGAACATGTGGTCATCGTTTCAGTGCCTAACATAATAGGCGTTTAAGGAATTTACGGCTTGAAATGCATTGTCCTATAGTCTATTGTCCAATGCACAGATATGATATGCTAGTCAGTGACCACATCGCGTGATACCGCTCAAACTACTTGGAACCATCAACAAGAACTAGTATTCAGAGTGGGTATTATTAACAAATGGATGCAAATGGCTTATGCCTGCCACTGGGTCACTTCCCAACATCCACTGACATTTGCGGACCCTTCTTGTCGCAACATGTTCTCAAAGTATAGAGTCTCAAGGCTGTGAGGATGCAAGAAACGACAACATGTTAGTTAGTCTCCTTCCATCTTTGTGTTCAGCAACATATGAACATCGATAGTGTTGCTATCCGGTATGTTCACAATGTCAAAATAGGTACACTACAGTGTGTATTGCTGGTACCAATAGCGCTTTACGTAGAGAGAGAGAGAGAGATGCTGTTATATATTTATCAAGAGACATGTTGGTATATAAACATTCATGTTACTCATACAGTATCAAGAGACATGATGGTATCCGAAACTTGTAATTAATTCACCAGCCGAGAAGGGTTCCTGGTTGGATGCGGTCTCAATGCCCCTCTCTTTGATTGAATCGGTTATCCCAATTAGCCTGCCAAACATATCAAAGGCTGATTTTCTCCCAGACCTATTGGGGTGCATGGATTCCTACATTATAGATATTGACGATATTGTGCTTTCAAAGACTTAAAACTCTGTGCTGTTTCTCACTAAACAGGCAAAACACATGCCAAACCCTAGTCTCTAACACCTCAGTGGATCACCTGTAAAAATCCCAAACCAAACTCAAAAGAGACAACAATCGAAGGGAATTTGGATGTAAACTTGTTCAGTCTACTTTTGCTGGAGATAGTCAGGCCTCTTTCGGAGAATTCCCCAGTCCTGTAAAATACCTACTAGTGAATGTTTGGTTGTTTGGAGTCTTCACATATCCATTCCCAACAGGGACAACAGGGAGTCTCATACACCGACACCGCACCGTTGTAGAGTTGAAACGCTCAAGTGCCGCGTGGACGCCAAGTTCGATACGGCCTTCAGGTGGAGGGAAGGAGTCGATTTGGGGTAGGCATTTATAGAGCCACTTATGCCCTCAGGTGAAAAAAAAATATAGCCTTTCAAGTGGACACCTGAGAGTTTCAAAGAGGAAATGCATCTTCCTACACTTACAATAGTTTGTCTCCCTGCACTCTTTTTATGGGGTCAGGCTTTGTTTTGCAATTAGTGGATTCTTTTGTACCTTTTTGGAATAGCAATGAATAGCATATTGATACTAATGGACATGGATGGTCACTGTTGCTGAGACATCCTCCACGGCACCGAGGTTCACATGCAGCCACTGACCACTGAAGCTTATTGTCTAAACGGCTCAGCATCGAGATATGTACGATTACATGTCCTTAGTACCTTATATTTGGATATATTTGTAAATATATATATTTAAATATTGGGACACTGACAGATTCATGATAGCATCATGTCATGTACACAAATGCGGTTACTTCATATTACCTCCAATTCTGAGAACTACACAAATGCTGTTACTTCCAATTCTTAGAACCAACATCCTTCCACATTCTGAAAATAAACATGTGCAGTACCTAAGGCAAGCGGCAAGCCTGCTCCACAATCTCACCACCCTTTTTATACAAAATCTACCTCATTGGAGTCAGCATCCTGTGCTCCAATAACCAACAAATCATGGAACCCACCATCTTAGTACCTATCATCCAGCATCAATTATTGGATCTGCTGCCAAAAACATCCTAAAACAACCGGCCTCGGGTTGTTATTCTACCCGAGTTGACATTAGACACTGTATACCTCTCAAGCCATTGAAGGCTCCCCTTCCAACTTGTCGCTGCGCTTCCTGCCCTAAATGTTCAAATATGTTCCGTCTGTTCAAAACGATATCATGCATTTCATATAGTTCCATTCTATGGTTCCATTAAACGATGCAGGTGTTTCTCCAACAAGGGAAAAACATTTTATTGTTCCGCCAAAAGCAGTGCTGAAAAAAAACAAACAAATGTGGCGGTGAACTCTGACCGAGAAAAAAAAACACGTGGCACCTGGCCATGACCCGGTCCATCACGCATGGGGACGATCAGAGTCAATTTCACCTTCGAAAAACGACAACCGGAAAATTCGGTGAACGACGCATCACTTTGCCATCATGACAAAAGTATTTCCCAGTATACCATAACTACTCAAGTTGTCCTCCAATTAGGACTTTCCAATGAGTCAACTATGTTATATCACTAACGAGGGAAACCCACCCAATAATGACGATCATATCCCAACATCTTCCGAATCAGGGGATTTTGCTGGACACTCCAAACAAAAAAATCGACCGCTGGCTTTGGAGAATAAGTAGATTCCCTATCCACCCTGCGATTCGCTGGCGATTCTGGTGCTCGCAACGTCCCCCTAGACTTGGATTTATCGCTGAAAATAGTGATAACAAATTCCAGTTGCATCCAACAAACCATAATTACCATATCCAAACCATCCCACAAATTGACTGTTGTGATTTTTTCAGATAAACTTCACCAAAGTGACTTAGCCAAATTTTGTGGAAATCAAGTCTATATCCCAACTGATGGGTAAAACACCCATTGCTGTGCTCAGAAAACGACCTCCGTGAGTTTTTGAGCAAAGCCGAGGGCAGCGGCCAAGGCGGCCTGGGAAACTTTACTTTCTAGAGAAGGCAAAGGGACTTAGATGTCATGTAGAATACATAGTGCATATAATGTCAATAAATATATATATATATATCTTGATCTATTATACCCTAGGGATACACATTATGTATACGGTGCACAAAGATACTTTACATCTACAAACAGCTCTGTGTAGTATATCATGCATACCTGCACTACATTTCATGAATGTGACCTATGATGTGAGTCAAAGTAGCTACACTTCTGAAATTGAAGAATGTTAGGTCGGATTAAGGAACATGATCACAATGGGTAGCTCTATGGCTGAGAACACTGGATCTATTGTCATCTAGAAATAGGTCGTGGCTCATGGTTCACCATCCAGCTATTGTGGCAGCTACTGGAGATGCCAATACATGCTAAACAGTTTTCTTCAGGCTGTTGAAAGAGCCAGCGCAACTTTGGAAGTGAAGTAAGTCATTAGCTAACAGTAGAAAGCATTTCAACATAGCATGAATTAAAATGGTTCTATTTTGACGTGCAAAACTGACAACCCTTCATGAAACCAAACATTTAATATGGAATCAAATGAAACAAGACCCTTGTGTCAAGCAAACTGCATTATTGCCATGTGTCTTCAACATCACTGGGATCATCCCGGCAGTGTTGTCAGTCGAAAATTACACACCATCCATATAGATGCGCAAAGTATACATGAGTCGTAGTTTATGGGGAAACTTGAAACAAATATGTGTAATTTGTCCTTTTCATAGAGGGTTGTGTAGGATAGCTAACCAATGACATTAACCATCAAATCAGAGTCATTGAAACCACTTGTCTGAGCTGCAAACGACCAGCAAATGGTCAGTGGGAATGCCAGTCACGTTGGCAGCAGCCTATGCAACTCCGCATTGCACTATATGTCAGAAGAAGGTAATATGCACAAACAGAATTTGCAAGACTATACATTAATGATATTCCATGCAAATTTGCATTAATACATGCATATTTTGTGGCAGTTCCAGAAGCAAATGCAACAGTGTTACCTGCAGATTGTCCGCAACCTTGACAACGAGCAAACCAATACTTATTGTAGCAATCTAGCTGGCTTTGAAAATAAGAGAGACGACGATGATGATGGTGATGATGGTGATAATGATGATGAAAATGATGATGATGATGATGATGATGATGATGATGATGATGATGCTGCTGATAATGATGATTCAATCAAATGTGTGTACAAATAAATACAGTACATATGTACATACACACGAACATGATATAGTACCATTCTCATATATAGTTACCAGTATAATATCATTCAATATCAAGTGTTTCATGGGAGGAACCCAGGATTCCAAATTACACAGTTCAACAGCTGAATATGGTTGGTTTGTGATATTGATACACGCTTGAAACACGAACATGCACGTGATTGAGATTAAAAGTAGTCTTTCAATCAATTCCTTTGAGTAGAAACCGCCAAGCCACCTAAACTAGATTGGAGGAATCTATGTCTCATCGGAGATCATGATGTACGGAGTTATTTGAAGGAAACCACACTGCTAAAGTTTCATGGACGTTACATATCATCCTGCTGTATATTCATGTTGTTCAAATTGCATGGTTTTTTTTAAGATTGAACACATACACAATACATATATCATATGATGAATATCATCTGCAAATCATATCATATACATGTAATTTGCTTAAGTCATACAGTTCCAAACCAATCACCACCTGATTTCCCTTGTACATTGGACACAAAACCTGACACCGCCTCGAGTACACGACCTGCAGCAGGCGTGAGCTTCACATAATGGTCATAGCCTGGCACTAAGGAGCTGATGACCATATAGTTGATGCGAAACAGAAATTTGGCGGTAGCACCGAGCTATAGATGGCTTTTGCGGTTATATACATGTGAATTATAATTCTATTGTATATATGTATATATATATATATATCAAAATTTATTTAAAACCCTACGGAAAAACACAATGAAACAAAAGAACTGCACCACCTGACAAAAAATACCAATCCAAAAGGAATGCTATCTGCTATCTTATAACCACTCTCTTTCAGCTGCTATCTTCATCTTCAGCATGATTCTGAAAAACCACAACAGTTTCAATCATCACATGACGATGTTGTTGTAAAACCCGCCATCGCAGCAAACCTCGCTTGCGCGGTGGACAGCTATTGTGTAGCATGTCCATGCGTTCCTCCCATCCTGGCGCATGGCTAATCTCAGGCACCGTGTTGGTGTCTGTTGTTTGAGAAAAAGGAATCCATCAGTATTCCCAAAACATAATGCAACAAGTAATTACATGTAAAATCGAACAAATGTTGAATATTTCAAGGTGAAATCAAAAAATGAAACAACGGTAAATCTCACAAAGTATTTGGGAGTCTGAATCAAACCTTCTGGAAATGATCACGCTTAGGTGCAGAAATCTCTAGGTAAATGGGAAAACGTCTCAACAGCCTGAAATAGACCTCACAAAGCCAAGGGTTTCCTTTCATACACACGACCTAGTAAGGGAAATACCAATCTGTCAAGTGATTTCGAGTCATAACTTGGCTAAAGAATTCACATCAAAACGAAAGTTAGTATCTTCCGACCATCAAATATGGCAATGAAACAACACGATCTTCCTCTTGGTGTTTACCAAGAATCTGGAAGTGTCCAGCTCACTACAGTAACTACAGTACGTATGTTGGATTACCGACACGTATCGACCTTTTGGATTGAAATCACTACAAATCCCCTTGTACTGGGATGTTTCTTAAAATTCAAAGCACCATAAAAACCACGGAAAAAGTTCTATATAACCTTTTACTAGGAAACCGAACTTGTGAGCCTTTTTAAACTATCGATCCAAACCTGAGAAATCTATTTGGGGTACACCGGTATCCTGCAAGGATCGCCTTCCAATTTCTACAGGCAGTTATATGGACCGAAGTCAGCAGTGTAGCACGTTGGCTGCTAAAAGTCGAACGTCGAATATATAGCAGGACAGAATGACAACTCATAGCATTCCCCAGTTTCCAATCATATGCATTTTGCACATACATAGAAACGGCATGACCCTGATTTTGCTGACTGTGCAAAGCAAGAAACCTGATTCATCTTCAAATCTCAACATAGAGGATACATTTGGCTTCGAGCCATTTTGTTTGGGGGGACTCCTTGTTTTAAGCATTGTGGTATAGCTGTGTAGCCCAAAACCCAATACCCATCTGGATTCGACTTCACGAAACGTCTTCAAGCCTGAGACTTTGGTTCCCAACACCGCACTTTGCAAGCGCTCCTGAAATTGCATACCAATACAGTAGATGGATGAAAGAGAACGAAACATCTTTGTAAATTCATCTAAAGAATATGTATCATCTTACTAAAACATGGTACTGTAACTGCCAAACCTCGTCACCATTGGCTCAAATGCGTAGATCTATAAATTCATCAGACAAAATATACCAGTAGTGCCCGGACAAGCCGGGGGCGGAAGTTTCCAAAAGGAAAAGAACTATATAGCACAGAAAGAATTTGCCTATAGAATGTGCGCAAGGCGACCGACCAGCGCGATGCCCAAATCATTTCTTTGCTGTGAACGAGCCTTCTGCCGTTCCATGGTGGTGATGTTTTGTGCTTTGAAGTGAAGTGTTTGATGTCTTGATGTCTGTTGGTGGGTCAGGTCATGTGATGGTCACGTCATTTGATGCGATGTGATGGCTTGTGTCGTGTCATGTCACGTGATGCAATGCAATGTCATGGTGATGAGCTGTACTACTCCAGTACTACTCTGTACTACAAAGTACTACTCCAATACTACCCTGAACTACAAAGTACTACTCACTACTCCAGTACTACTCTGTACTACAAAGTACTACTCCAATACTACTCCGTACTACAAAGACTAGTCTGTATACTCCAGAACTACCCTGTACTACAAAGTACCACTCAATTAGTACTCTGTACTACAAAGTACTACTCCAATACTACCCCGTACTA